>JAFEMH010007839.1:0-74066 GCA_022495995.1 Adenophora triphylla var. japonica
GGTTGGGAGCAATTAATGCACCGTACATTTGCTAACAGAAGGAAGCTTGAAGGAGTAAGCCTTAACCGGTAAAAGTAACATGGCCGATAACGAGAGGTGCCGGTCCGGGCTTTGCAATAGGTAAGATACTCGGCCGGTAAGTGAAGCTTTGGCCGTGCTTGACTCCAACTTAGGTAACTTGCACACGATGCGATGGAAATTCTCGGGTCTTCAAGTCTTCAAATCTTGAGAAAAATACATAACTTAAAAACACTTGGCTTTAGCACTAAGGGAACCTATGGTACATAGAAAAATTCCTATTTTGATCCTAACTAGAATTAGGGGTCCTCAGTTAATGCTTGTTATATGATTGGGATTAAGCAATTCCTGACAAAGCATATAATTTGACTAACAATCTCCTCCTAATTGCTTAAGTCCAATCATCCTAGGTTGGCATCTTCTTGATTTAGAAAAAGAATGATTAGATTTTGTCTATATAATATATCATTCCCCAAGTCAAGAGACAACTTGATGCTACCTAAGTAAGAAAGCTTACGAGATTAGAAAAATAAAAGATTCGAGAAAATGGGTAATGATTTTGAATTATCATACAACGAAAATATAAACGGTTGTAGCGGCATATGAAGCATTCAAAACAATGTGTGAAGGAATTTCAAACAAAACTACAAAGTTTGAGGGTAAAGAAGATTCTCATTAGTGTTTGTGGACCGGTGAATGAGGAAAAGAAAGACAAAAACTTCATCGGTTACATTCTCGAGAGTTTTGCAAATTCGGTAAAAGGCTTGAAACAAAGATGCGGCTAAGGAGCGGCGGCATGCGAAAGGAGGAAGCGTAAGCAGCGAAGGAGGGCAACACCTCCGAAGGAGAAGGACGTGTCGAAGCTTTGGATTTCTTTGCTTTCCTCTTCTCTTTCTCATCCCTTTTCCTTTTCTTTCTATCTTCTCTAACCACCATTAGCACTTCATTTTTAGCTTTACTTTGGCTGCTCCAATTCAAGCTCACGGTTCCTTTCTTGACGGCTACTAAGGGCTTGGTTTGTCCTTTTGAGTTCTTCAATGGATCGGTTGATAATTTCTTTGCACGAAAGTTGTTGCTCACAAAAGGATTTTATTGGTTTCTTTGAGCCTCAACAAGTTGTCTGAAGATCTACGATGGCGTTGTCTCTAGCACTTATCTCGGTCATGAAATTGCCAAGAGACAAAGCAATACCGATCTTGATAAACTCAAATTTTCTCTCTTCCTCCTCACGATTGGACTTAATGAAAAGAGCAGGCTAACTCAATGTTGACTTCAACAAAACCATCAATCACGGCTCTATGAAGACCTATCAAATCTGAAGCAAGGAGTGGCCTATTTAAATCATCGGTAGGAGGGGTAGGTAAGGGAGCATCGGTAAATACGCTAGCAGGCAAAGGAGCATCGGTAGCTTGGAGGCAATTGATCGGCAACACGGCTATCGGGAATAGGAGAAGATGGATCGGTAAGAGGTTTCCAACGGACCGAGACACTTCACCGGTAGGAGAGATCTCAATCTCCTCATCCAATATTTCCATGGGAGAGACGGGAGGAGCAATCGGTAAAGGAGATTCGGGAGCATGTGGATCAAAGGGTTCCAAACTCATCATCTCGGCAAAGAAAGTTCCAAGAGGTCGGTGCAATAGGGACCAACGGTAAGATGGCTTGCCGACGCCTTAGAATGTGAATTACTCTAATAGCCGGCGAAGTAATGAAGCTTCTCTTATGTTGCTCCAAGGTATAGGCTTGCCTTTCTTTATCACGAGAAAGTACGGTCACATTTGGCAATAAGCCAACCATTTTAGTAACAAAACCGGACCAATTAAAAAGCCTCAACTCCAGAATTTGAGTAATACGTCCATTGATAGACATATACCGGATAAAGAAGTCATTCAGGTTGAAAGGGTGCTTTCAACCGGTGCAGCAAATGTTGCAAAGCGGCCATGAATCTGATAAACCGATTGTGTTCTTTGAAAGAGAGGAAGGATATTTCTTGTTTGGTTTAGGAGAAGGAAAATCGGTAACCAAGCGTTGCTCATCTTTGCCGGGAAGGATTGCTTTGCCCTTGGGAGGAATTGGACGCTTCTTAAGCTTTAACACCTTAACCTTCGATGCCGGCGACTTGTCTCACGGGCCCGGTAGTTTTGGTATATCTAGGAGGGGTATCTTCGGGAAGCGGCACCAACCTTCATGTCTGACACAACATCAATAAAAGTAGACATTCTATCTTCTCTTCTTTGCTTCTGAAATTGATCGGCAATAGATGGAGGCATTGGAGTTGGCTCAGTTACTGCCTTGCTAAGGATCTTCTCATGAACCTCAAATAAAGGTATGCCATCGGCGGATCGAGGAATAGAAGCTTTGGAGGTATAGAAATTTAGAGTAGACATGAGATCCTTCGACGCATACCGGGATCATCATAAACAGGGAGGAATTGTTGGATCATTCTCATCCAAAATCAACATCTTCTTCTTCTTCATAGAAATCGAGAGAGGAGTCTTCATCAAAGATGGGATCAATATCCTCCTCTGACAGGCGGTGAATTGGCTCTAGAAGAGGAAGGAAGAATAACTTGGCTTACCGATTGGCCCGGCCGGTAGAAGAGATGCTTGAATGGCTTTCTGAGTAGCCAACTCTTCAATGGTTGCTCTTTGACTTTCCTTGAGCTTTTCCGTTTGCTCGGTAAATAAGCTAGCTGCTAAGGCTTCTTTGGAGAAGGATATCATCAACATTGATTGCCTTAACCGGTTCGGTAGATGCAACGGTAAGGGGTGACTAACCGGTAAAGGAGAAGCACCGGTAAATGGCTCGAAGCCGGTAACTCTTCTCTAACCGGTTGAAGTATTTCACCGGTAGAGGCATCGGTAGAACAACCGGTGAAGGGCATGGTCTAATAACTTCTCCTCCTCTGAAGCAAGAACGGTAAATGGAGAAATCCTCGGTACTACCTCCTCCCACATGTTGCATCGGTAAAGGAGTTGTGAAGTCGGTACTTATCTTCTCGAGATCTATCAATCACGGCGACATCTTGGTCATCGGCATCGAATCACTAGAGTCGATTAGAGCTAGAGCTTGTGACAGAGGCTGCTCCGCTCTATCAATGGTTTGATTATCGAGCCATTAATGTCCTTGAACATTTCTTCAATTTCTTCATCGGGAACAGTAGCCCATTTGTTTTTGTTGGGTGAATAGAGTTGAAGAAGTCAGAAAAGAGATATCACCCATACTACGAAAGTCTACTGTTCAAGTCCACCGATTTTGCACCACATCCATAACATTCTTCACGAATTGCCATCTTCGAGGTCCTAAGTTGACAATTTCGGGATCAGGAGGGAAGATCATCTCCAGGTAACTCAAATCTTCCAAGGCGATAAGGATCGAGATTCCTTAAGAGTATCTGAGCATTATAAAGAATGGCAAAATCAATCCACCTTGCTGAATCATCATGTCTTGCTTGGAGCCTATCTGAGCCAAGTAGATGGCATTCCACATTGGAGCGGCAACTCAAAATACCGATTGTAAAGCTTGAGTAGACTATCTCTGGATAGTGAGATATCATAGTCATTCAACAAACATGGCTTGGTATAGTAGAGACCTTTATCTTCATGGATGTTGTCAAAATCCACATAATCGAGATATGTCACCGGCTAAAATTTGGGGACTGAGTCTGTGTTGATCTCGTGGAATTGCAAAAGCTTTCGAAGGAAAGGAGGCAAGTGCTCAATAGGATATACCCAAGTGGGAGATGGTTGAAGGTAGGATTGACTAGCCGGGATTGTAATGGTAAATGTGAAAAGGTTGGGTTTACGATCGGTTTGCGGTGACTTACCGGTCGGGTTGATGATTGACCGGTAAATGGAATTTTGTCGGTAAGGAAGTTGTGATTAAAGAGTCTTTTGGGAATGAATGGTATGAAGTTTCCCAGTACATTTTCAATTCTCCTTCTTCTCTCGGCATTTTCTTTGGCAATTTGTTGGGAAGATTTTGGAATAGGTTTGGATTTCTTGGAAGGGGGAGGAGCTGATTTTAAATTTGTGGCTTTTTGCTTTACGGTAGGGAAAGAATGATAGAGATAGGCTTATCATCATCATCATCATCGAGAAGAAGACTCAAGTAGTTTTTCTCTTTGCGGCGAAGAAGGTTTGGGAGCGGGGAGGAGCATCGGCAACTTGAGCAACCTTTGGCCGGCTAGAGAGTTTCTTCTTCTTATGAGTTGGTTTGCCGATTGGTTTACCGGCGGTTTCTTGGTAGCTTGAGTTCATCGGAGTTACCGGTTGGATTACCGGTGGAAGGCTCGATCGGCTTACCGGTTGGTTTACCGGTAGATTCTTTGATGGCTCTAATCATGTCAAACTTGTCAAACGCTTTGCGAAAGATTGAGGATACTTGGGTTGATTCTCGAGGCTTGAAGAAGCTGCGGGGATGGATGCGAGAGCACGGCTAATCATCGAGGATAATGACAAGGTTTGGCTTTGTTGGTCTTGGTAGATGGCCTTTCCTTACGAAATTTCTTAAAAGCAATTAAAACAATCCGGTAAAGGAAAGCACACCGAGTTGAATTCTCCACCAATAATGATGGCGGCAATTGCTTCCCATTGTATCATGGTAATACAATGATGAGAGCCGGGCCGGCAAATGAAACATCGGTCTACAACATCGGCAACGGCGTAGAAAACTTGGCATCAAAACCGGCTTTCTTGTTAGCTTCACCGGTAACGAAGGGTCGAGATCCTCTAACTTTTTGCCCGGGCGGCAATCATATCTTTCATGGAGATAGAAGATGGACCGGTGGAAGAAAAGATTTGGGAAGAGCGCGGCAATGGTGGCGGGGCTAAAAGTCACGGGGACACCGGCGGCGGTGGAGATAATATTCTCATTTTCATCCACAACACCATTCTCAAATAACTTCATTAACCATCTCATAATAAATGTCTTCATTTCCTTCGGGCATCACGAAAAGGAATAACTCGGCGACAATGAATAGAGCTTCAATGGCACGGCCTTCATCGGAGTCGAAAAAGGTTTGGAGAGAATGTAACCTCCATAGATGTCTTTCTTAATGGCCATCATGAATCAAATAATCATTCAAACAAAATAAGTTAGAATCAATGAGATTTCTACAAATAATTTTAAGAGATTAGATGATTCTAGAAATATAGGAGATCTAGAAGTCTTTAGAGTTTCAAAAATCATACCGAAATCTCAAGTATGAAGAACACGAGATGGAGAAGGAGAAGATGAAGTATGAGAGTAAATTGCCGGTTGCTTAGTTCTTTTAGAGAGAGAATCCGAGAAAGTTTGAATGAGATTTTGAAATCCTTATATAGGGGACAAAAGAGCGGGAAGATGAAGAGGTGTGTTGGTTAAAGCAAAAGAAGCTTAAAGGTTTTTAAGCTGTCGTGCACATTGATTGGCAGTTTTGTTTCACGAAATTAAAGATGTGTCATGAAAATATGAACGTGTGTGCAACGGTTATATCAAAAATATAATAAAGTACAAAAAGATAACCTTTTTGATAAAAATGAATAATCTGAGATATTACCTTTTTGATCAATTATTTAAAATTGATCTACTTCTTTGTATAGGAGCATGGGGAAGCAGAGGTAAAGGATAGATACGGTAGGTTGCGGGCTGCGGCGGCGAAGGGATTGATGTGACTTGATAGGCAATGATGACAAACGAGCCGGTTAAAAACGGATTGCAAATTTGGATCCGGCCGCGGATTCGTCGGTAAAGGGCAATCGGTAAGGTAGCTAACCGGTCGGTATTTTGACCGGTAAGAGAGACTATCATCGGTAAAGGACCATCGGATAGAGACACCATTTACCGATCGGGTATGTCGGTAAGAGGACCGGTAAAGGGAGTCTTGCCTTACCGGTAGATGAATACCCGGTAAATGAGCACTAGCAAGCATCGGTAAATAGTGAGGTCACCTTTGATCTTTGTTGAGAGCTTACACAGATAACAAAGTTAGCACATAATGTTTATCGAATATCAATCATGCCTAGTTCTCCTCTAAGGAATTCAAATCTTTTAATGTCGATGGTTTTGTTAAGATATCGGCTAATTGATAATCGGTATGGACTTTTAAAGAATAATGTTACCCTTTTCAACATGATCCTTGAGGAAATGGTATTTGATGTCTATGTGCTTAGTCTTTGAATGCATCACGGGATTGTTGGAGGCTGAGATAGGCGAGGTGTTATCACAATAGATAGGACATACTTCTTGAGGGATTTCATAGTCCGCTAGTTGTTGCTTCATCCATAGAATTTGTGAACGGCAACTTCCGGCGGCTATGTACTCGGCTTGATAGTAGAAGTGGAAATTGATGCTTGTTTCTTGCACGACCGGGAAACCAAGCGGTTGCCCGAGAAATTGACAAGTTCCACTAGTACTTTTCTGGTGACCCTACAAAGTGCAAAATCGGCATACTGAATATCAATAAGTGTAAATGAAGAATCTTTTGGATACCACAAACCTAAGTTAGCGAGTTCCCCGAAAAGATATCTTATAATTCTTTTAACGGCTTGCAAATGAGATTCTCTAGGAGTCGACTTGAAATCTAGCACATACACATACGGCAAACATGATATCGGCCTCTTGGCGGTTAAGTAAAGTAGAGAGCCTATCATACCTCGGTAGAGTGTCATATCTACTTTCTTACAGGATTCATCTTTGTCGAGGTGTACATTGGTGGCCGTAGGAGTGCTTTGAGGATGAGCGAGTCAAGACCAAATTTCTTGATAAGATCATTGGTGTATTTGGCTTGATTTATAAAAATACCTTCTTGGGTTTGCTTGACTTGAAGTCCGAGGAAAAATGTAAGCTCACCCATCATGCTCATCTCAAATTTGCTCTGCGTAAGTTTCTCAAATCTCTTGCATAATTTCTCGTTAGTAGATCCAAAAATAATGTCATCAACATATATTTGAACTAACAATGAATGACCATTATGCTTAGCAATAAATAAGGTGGTGTCAATTTTACCTCGTTCAAACTTCTCACTAAGTAGGAATTTGGAGAGAGTTTCATACCACGCTCGAGGTGCTTGCTTGAGGCCGTACAAAGCTTTATTCAATTTGTATACGTGATTTGGCTTCTTGGAATCTTCAAAACCGGGGGGTTGATCAACATAAACAAGTTCTTGAAGTTCCCCATTGAGAAAGGCACTTTTCACATCCATTTGATATAGCTTGAACTCTTTGTAGGCGGCATAGGCAAGGAATAACCTAATGGCTTCTAATCTAGCTACGGGAGCAAAAGTCTCATCATAGTCTATGCCTTCTTCACCTTCTATACCCTTTCGTCACTAGTCTAGCCTTGTTCCTTATAATTTTTCCAGTTTCATCCAATTTATTCCTATAAACCCATTTCGTTCCAATTACGGTTTGATCACTAGGTCTAGGCACTAACTCCCAAACTTTACATCTATCAAAGCGATTAAGCTCTTCTTGCGTAAGCTTCTACCCAGCTGGGGTCATCTAGTGCTTCCTCGGTCTTCTTTGGTTCAATATTTGAGACCATAGCGAGAGGAAAATAATCCATGTTGATCCTCCATGCTTCTTAATTGGCCTCTAGTCATTACGGGACCAAAGACATCACCTATCACATTTTCTAAAGGGTGATCTCTTCTTGGTCTCACTTCCCTAGGGAGGTCTTGCTGAGCGATTCTTGTCTAAGGTTTTCTAATGGAGGAGTAGAATCGGTAAAGGGAGAAGTGATCGGTAAAGGAGATCGGTTTGGAGAAGGTGATGGAGGCGGTGATCGGTAAGTGGGGAAGGAAGCGCAAATTGTTTGAAATAGGTTCGGCTTCGGGAGGTGAATTAGGAAAATTAATATGAGGGCTGGTTGGTAATAAATCGGTTAGGCTGGGGTTGTCTATTGGATTGCCTAACCGATTGGGGAAAGAAGGAGTCATCAACTAAGTCTCTACAAGTTACACCACTTGAGGTGAAGGTGAGCTGGGGATTGATTTGCATTAGAGCTGGTGGAATGATTGGAGTTTTGATTCTTTGGTTTCACTGTCTCAAACACACGAATTATCGGTACTATTTGGAGCCTTATCGAGACTCTAGCAAATCAAATTCATCAAAAGTAACATGAGCAGATTCAACAATTTTCAATAACCGTTTATTAAAAATTCTAAATGCCTTCTTGTGCTTGGCGTATCCCACAAAGATACCTTCATCGGCTTTTTCATCAAATTTACCTCGGCGCTCTTTACCGTTGTAAAGTACGTAGCATTTGCGTAGAAGATCTTGAAGAAACCAATGTTAGGGATTACGCCACGCCATAGCTCATAAGGGGTCTTGTTATGAAACTTGTTGACCGAGGATCTATTGCAGGTGAAGCGGGCGGTATGGATAGCTTCGGCCCAAAAATACTTGGGAAGCCTAGCTTCGGATATCATTGTTTTTCCGGCTTCGATCAAGGTCTGTTCTTTCTCTCAACTACACCATTTTGTTGCGGTGTACCGGCGGTGAGAAATTATGATCTATTCCATGATCATCACGATGCTTGAGCAATTCCAAGATTTTTAAATTCGGTTCCATTATCGATCTCATACGTGATGTCACACTCTTTTGGGTTTGCGGTAGACGGAATAATCTGGTGGCTACTTCATATGTATCATCTTTTGAAGCAAACATCTCCCACCCAGGTATATCTTGAGAAGTCGTCTACAACAACCAAAGCATATCTGCTACCCCCTAAGCTGGCGATTGTTGTGGGGCCAAGCAGATCCATATGTAGCAGCTGGAGGCACCTAGAAGTGGACAAGACGGGGGCTTCTTTGCGGAAAGATTCTTTATCTTTGTTTTCCCAATTGGCAAGCTCTACATTTCCTTCCATGATCAGCGAACACACGAGGTAAGCCGGCGACAAGATTTTTATTGGCCGGCTTGGATAGATATTTGAAGTTCGGGTGGCGAGTCTCTTGTGCCATAGCCGGGAATTCTCAAGCGATGTTCTTAGCTACAAAACAAACATTAGTAACATTCGAGACATTGTTTAAATCTATAGCGTATACGTTACCTTTTCTATATCCGGTGAGAAGTGTTTCACACCTGTAGCAATGTCTTTCACATAGCGGTTGGAAGAATTGAAAACACAATGCATACCTTTGTCACGAGAATTGTGAAATAGAGAGAAGGTTATGTTTCGGACCATCCACCAAAGATACCTTACGTACAATAAGCTGTACCTCTTTTGATGGATCCACGACCGATAATTTTACCCTTTGCGTTGTCACCAAAGACAAGCTGGAGGACCGAGATGCTTCTTCCGAGATCGGTGAGGAGATCGGCGTCCGATCCGCTATATGCCTAGAGCATCCATTGTCCATAATCGAACATCCTTACCGGCATCGGTTGAGGCCATTAAGCATTCTGAAATAAAACAGTAAGCTTATGGTCCCCCTTATTCTTTTGGGTCCAAAGAGTTAGTTCCTCTTTGGCGGCCATACCTGGCCACCACACGAGCTTTTAGACTCGGTGGGTCCGAATAGGTGCTTCGAGGCATTCATAAGCCTTGTGACCAATAAAACCACAGTTTACACATTTATTAGAAGATGGTGAGGAGGCTTAGATGAATTGATGTTCAATTTTGCCAATGCTTGAGAGGATTAGCGATTGGACAAACAGTCCTTTGGGGGACGAAGGCGATGGGTTTAGCTTTGTTGGTAGTTTGGTTGCATTTTGGTTTGGAAGATCTATTACCGGTTGGGAGCCCTCACCGGTTGGTTGGCCAGTGACAGTTGTACGACCGGTTTGTCCCTTACCGGTGATGGCTTCCTTACCGGTTGTAGTTTCCTTCTTACCGGCAACCTGGTTAACAATTTTAATTCCACCTTTGCTTTTTCCATCCTTGAGTGGAACATATTGTCCTAGCTCGGGATCGGCTACCTCGGTCCATTGGGATTTGTTTTGCCCAAATAAGCTTTCATCTGTTCCCTTCCCTTGGGATAGGTGTGTGGAACGACTTTGAAAGGTTTAGTTAACTCTCTCTTAATCAATTTGGATTGAGCATCATCAAATTTACCCATCAAGTTCTCGAGAGACAGACTTGGTAGCCGGTTTGTTATTCTTTGTCATTTTCCTTCTTCTTTGGAGGTAAAACTTATTCCAGATGTAACATCTCGGTTTGGAGACATCGATCTTGTATGATAGTCTCCATAGCGGCTCGGGATTTTGTGTAAGTGTCAATAGTTTTAGAAAGAGAATTATTTCTTGACACAAGATCGGCAATTTGACAAACGAAATGTTCGGTCTCTCGGTGAGTTCTTGATTGTCCTTTTTTAAGCTGAATTAACTCTAGCTTGCTTTCTTTCAAATCTTTTATTTCGGCTTTCAAAGAGTCATTTTCAGCGAGAGATTATTTTGAAATTATCGGCCATAATTTTGTGAGCTTCATTTAATTTTCAAAATCGGAGAAGAGCTCATTCATCACCTCTGCCATTTCGAGACTTTGACATATTGGGCATAGGGTCAACGGTAGGGTGAGGGAAGAGGATGATGGTTCAAAATTGGGATCAAAATTTGGTAGTGATGATATCGGTTCGGGGTTAGGCTCGGTTAGAGGCTTTAAGTGAATCGGTCGGTTCTCAAGCATCGGTTGATAAGAAGCGATCGGTAAGGCTTGAGCTTGATAGGTCGGTTGAATGGGTTGCATCAACGGTGCGAGAGTGGGCATGGTTTTGGGTGACCGTAGAGGGATCCACCTATGTTTTGAATTTTGAAGTTATATGGATTACTGCATCTACCTTGGGAATAGGAATGGGATCATCAAAGTATGTCAAGGGAGATCTCATAGGTGGAGTCACGGTCAACATAAGATGATTGTTCATTGGAGTTGGGGTGTCTAAAGATAGGAGTTTGTAGAGAGATGGGTTTATCATAAGTTCCATCCATAGCAACAAAGCCCTGACATCGGCATCTTCATCTGAGTCGGCAAAGTCGGCTTCCTCATTCTCGAGTCGGTCTCAAACCAAACGGTAAAGCCTTTTCGGTTGCATCCTCCGCAACTAAACTCTTAGATCTAGGAAATTTCTTGAACGGTTTCTTCCTCGAAATTCATATTTCGGTTGAGGGCATTTGGAGGCAAAATGGCCGGGTTTTCTACGGATTGTAACACACAAGCTCACCTTGGGCATTTTTACCATCGGTTGAGGTTGAGGTTTGGCCTTTTCTTTGATAGTTTCCGGATCTATGGAAAGATGAGGATTTGGGTTGGAATGATTTCTTTGTGAGATTTCTTAAAATCCTTAAACCTTTTGTAATTTCTAGCAAATGCGGACAAATTCATCCTCTACCTCAAGAGGTGTACTAGTTGAGGTATTGGCTTGAGTTGGTTGAGGCCGAGATATTGAGGGAGAGTCAACGGTAGTGGTTTGGGTGGTAAGCATAGAAGAACAGGGAAGATCTCGATGCGAGTGGCGAGAGATAAATTTTTAAATTGTTTTTGCACTCCGCTCAGTAGGTTGAGCTCTTCCTCATATAAGAACAAAGTAGACACAATGTTACGGATATGAGTAACATTCAAATCACGGCATTCTTTCAAAATAGCGACCTTCACATGCCACAAGTCTCCAAGAGAATTGAGGAATCTCATGTTTAGGTCTTTCATGGTATAGACTCTACCTAAAGATGCACAAGAGTTACTCACCTCGCGAGAATCGGTCGTACGTTTCCTTCATTGTCTCATTTGGATTCTTCTTGAAGGACTCAAACTCGGCAACACTTTTGTAGAGTCTGTTGTCCTTGGCCACTTGATCTCCTTCAAAGTATGCGAGTAGACTACGCCACACTTGTTGAGCGGTCTCATAGCATTGTACTTGTTTGTACGGTCTGTCATCAAGTCACGAGGTTATGATGTGCAAAGCTTTTACGTCCCAGGAGTCACACGGTTTGTCATCCTCGGTCCATTCTTCTCGAGGTTTTGGCACATAAGTTTCATAAACCTCAAAATCTTGTTCGAGACTCTCTATCTGCATGATCCATGAGAGGAGTTTTGGGAGCTCTGGTTGCAAGATTGATTTTCAAGGGTGTCATGGGACCATCTCGACTACGGTAGTTAACCTATCATCTATTGAATCCAAGTACCGCATGATTACGTTTTCCATACTTGGAAATTCGTTATCGTTCAACATGGGAACGGATGTCAAGTTGTATGTTTGCATGATTTTTCTGCCATTTTGGAATTGGCAATTCAAGCGGTTAAGCTTGGAAAAATGATTTTCGAAAATTGTAAGCTACTGATACCAATTGTTAGGTCCCAAATGGTAGAAATCAGGCTAGAGGGGGGTGAATAGCCTGTTAAAACTTTTTGCTAAAAACTTCTTTTGAAAAACTTTAGCTCACCGGTAAGTGATTTTGCACAGCGGAAATTAAGTTTTCAGTTTAGAGAAAGAGGCAAACCGGTAAGACAAAATATCATGCAAGACAAGACCAAATTATTTCCAAGTAAGACAAACAAAGTGAGCGGTAAGTGAAGTCAATAGGTTGTGACCGGTTGAGAGATTATCAGCTGATTACAACTACACAACAGAAAACAAGCAAAGCAATAAATGACACATTGTTTGAAGAGGTTCACGAGTGTTAAATAAGCAAGCTACGTCCTCTACCAAGTTTGGTCGAACTTGGATTTGTGAAGGTGCACTACTTTATTAATGGATTCTACCTATTACAAGTTGCAAGCCAATGATTGAAAGAGCATTTGCCAAACTAGAGGTGACCACTAATGGGTCGTGCTACAATAAAGACCTGGTGTTTTCTAGAGATGTGCTCACAAGCCGAGCGATTTCTCTAGGGTGTTGTGTGTGAATCAATCAATGTGTTCCATAAGTAGTCTAATGGAGGAACACTACAGAATTGATTGAGGTGCCAGTGTATAAGTCCTAACAGAGATGTCTAGTGAATAGGGGACTTGCTTTGAATGCCTTGAACTAGAGAATGTGCAGGTTGGTAGCTCAAAGCAACTCACTCTCAAGAATCATAAATGCACCCAACCTTCTTCAATGCTCCAGGAAAGCTATTTATAGTGAACTTTGAAAAGGAGCCGTTGTCTTTGAAGAGGTTGCAATGATAACTTGGATAGCGGGCATTAAATGGGAAGATCCTTGCATTAAATGCACGAGATTTGGATAGAGAGGATTTCCGAGAGATAGATGGGGCTCTGTGAGTACTGGTTACTTGACATTCTCAAAGTAGGTACAGATTTGCTGCAGAGATGTCATGTCAGCATGCTTGCTTTACCAACTTTAGCTAAAGTTGATGGCTTGGTGGTTGGGAGCAATTAATGCACCGGCAAGCTGCTAACAAGAGGAAGCTTGAAGAGTAAGCCTTAACCGGTAAAGTAACATGGCCGGTAACAGAGGTGCCGGTCCGGAAACTCAATCGGTAAGATACTCAACCGGTAAGTGAAGCTTTGACCGGTAACTGACTCCAACCGGTAACTTACACAATGCTGATGGAAATTCTCAGGTCTTCAAGTCTTCAAATCTTGAGAAAAATACATAGCAAAAACACTTGGCACTAGCACTAAGGGAACCTATGGTACATAGAAAAATTCTATTTTGATCTAACTAAATTAGGGGTCCTCATTAATGCTTGTTATGATTGGGATTAAGCAATTCTAAGCCAAAGCATATATTTGACTAACAATAAACCTGGATCTGGTTATTCTAAAGCTCCTTATAAGAAGGGTGTGGTATGTAACTATTGTAATAAGGAAGGCCATGTAAGGTCTGAGTGCTATAAGCTCAATGGTTTCACAGTTGGACATCCAGCATATCATCTAAACAGAGGCAGATTTCAGAGAGGAGGACAAGAGTCTGGAAGACCTGGTGGATCTGTTGGTGGAACTAAAGTTATGCAAACCATGCAAGTTGAAGGTGATAAGTCTACTGCTGGTACATCATCTGTTGGTATGACTGAGTTTGAGCAGCTCCAGAGTCAAGTTAATCAATTGATGACACTTATAAAAGTAAGAGACTCTCCAGAGGATCATTTGTTTGGCAACATAACACATTCAGCAGGTATAATCATATCTTCTTCTTACATTCAATCTGTAGTTGCATCTGTGCATATTAATCATACTTGGGTGGTGGATTCTGGAGCCATAGATCATATTAGTAATTCCATTTCCCTAATGCATTCCATCATTGATCTTCAAAATCCCATCCACATTTCTCTGCCCAATGGTAATTTTGTCACTGTTCAAAAGACAGGTTCTATATATATCAATGAATATCTTTCATTACACAATGTCTTTTATGTTCCTCAATTCTCTTTCAATCTCTTGTCCATTCCCAAATTGGTCTCCAGTTCTTCCTATCAAGTTCTTTTTACAACTTCAAAATGTCTCTTTCAGAATTTACAATCCTTGAAAATTGATGCGTATGGGTTGTTATGTAATGGTCTATATTTGCTTCAAGCCAATCCTTCTGTCATTCCTTCTACTTCTGAACATGATGGGGTTCATAATCAAAGTGTGTCCACAGTTTCATCTATTCCCCATCTATGGCATCAAAGATTGGGTCACTGTTCTTTGGAAACAATGACAAAAATTCCTGGTATGTTTCAAAACACTAGTCCTCAATGTAAACAGGATATACTATCATGTCCTGTTTGTCCTTTATCCAAACAGCACAAACTCCCTTTTCCACTCAGTTCCATCAAAACCACTTCACCTTTTGCTCTCATTCACATTGATTTATGGGGTCCATATAGAATTTCTACCATGAGTGGATGTAGATTCTTTCTAACCATTGTGGATGACTATAGTAGAAGTGTTTGGACATACTTAATGCCTTCCAAACAACATGTCTTCTCCATTCTCAAATCATTTTTTAGCCTCATTCATACTCATTTTGATCTAAAAATCAAATCTGTGCGAACTGATCATGGCACTGAATTTTATAATCAGGAGGTAAAGCCATTTATTGCTAATCTTGGTGTTCTACATTTCAGTTCCTGTGTAGATACTCCACAACAAAATGGTGTTGTGGAAAGAAAACACCAACACCTTCTAAATTTTGCTAGAGCTCTAAGATTTCAAGCACATCTTCCCATTCATTTCTGGGGTTTTTCACTTCTTGCTGCTTCATATTTCATCAATAGATTACCTACAAGTGCTACAAATTTCAAAACTCCCCATGAGTTGTTATATAACACACCTCCTGATTACTCCCATTTAAAAACTTTTGGTTGTTTGTGTTATGCTTCAATTCATTCTGGTGATAAGTTTGCACCAAGAGCCACTAAGTCATTATTTCTTGGTTATCCATTTGGCCAAAAGGGATATACTCTTTATAATCTTGAATCCAAGCAAATATTCGTATCCAGGCATGTTGTTTTTCATGAACATATATTCCCTTTTTCTTCTTCCTCTTCTGTTCCCATGCCTGCTCCTTCATCTCCTCCATCTGATCATTTGCCTTGGCCAATTAATGACAATGAACCTTCATTTCAATCTCACAATACCCATACACCTTCTAGTGTTCAAGAAATTCCTTCTTCTGAAAATGTCTCACTTCCTGATCATCCTCTTCCTCCTCATGTTCCTCTTAGATCTTCCTCTAGGATCAAGACCTTTCCTTCAAAACTTAAATATTTTGTGGTCTCTTCTGTGTCCAAGTATTCTCCTTCTCATTATGTTTCTTATCATCAATTCTCTTCTCCTTCTTGTCATTTTCTCAATGCATTAGAACAAATTGTGGAACCAAAATCCTATTCCCAAGCTGTGAAGGATCACAGATGGATCACAGCCATGAATGCTGAACTCTTGGCTCTTGAAAACAATCATATATGGTCCATTGTTCCTCTTCCTCATGACAAGAAGCCTGTTGGTTGCAAGTGGGTTTTCAAAGTCAAATACCTATCTGCTGGTAGCATTGAGAGGTTTAAAGCCAGGTTAGTGGCTAAAGGATACACTCAACATGAGGGTATTAATTATCAGGAGACTTTTGCCCCTGTGGTGAAAATGGTTACTGTTAGATCTCTTTTATCTTTGGCTGCTGTCAAAGGTTGGGACATTTTCCAACTTGATGTCAACAATGCTTTTCTCCATGGGTCTTTAGATGAGGAGGTTTACATGGATATTCCTCAGGGATATAGTTAGAATGTAGGGAAGGGGATGGTTTGCAGATTGCATAAATCCCTTTATGGTTTGAAACAAGCTTCAAGGCAATGGTTTGCCAAGTTAACTGAAGCTTTGTTGCATCTTGGTTACACTCAATCTCATTCTGATTATTCAATGTTTACTTTGAAGTCTTCTTCCTCTTTTACCATTGTGTTGGTTTATGTTGATGACATATTGGTGACAGGGGATAATATTCATCACATTACAGAGCTTAAGAAATACTTACATGAACAGTTCAGCATTAAAGATTTAGGTGTTATCAAGTATTACTTGGGCTTGGAAGTTTTTAGATCTTCTGATGGAATTCATCTTAATAAAAGAAAGTATGCTTTGGACCTGGTTGAGAGTGCTGGTCTTCTTAATGCTAAACCACTTACTATGACCTTGGTTCCTAATGATAAACTTTTCCATGACCAAGGCACTTTACTTGTTAATCCTAGTCCTTACAGACAAATGGTTGGGAAACTCATTTACTTAACTGTCACAAGACCAGATTTATCTTTTGCAGCTCACCTTCTTAGTCAATTTGTTCATGCTCCCAGAGATGCTCACTTAAAGGTTCTTCATAGGGTGCTCAGATATGTGAAGACCTTCCCTGGTCAAGGACTCTATTTTCCTGCTCATAATGACCTTGTCTTACATGCTTATTGTGACAGTGATTGGGTTGGGGATCCTAATGATAAGAAGTCTATCACTGGTTTCTGTATATTTCTGGGGTCTTTTCTTTTATCATGGCAATCCAAGAAGCAATCTGTGGTTGCTAGATCTTCATCTGAAGCTGAATATAGGGCCCTTGCTTCTGTGACTTGTGAAATTCTTTGGCTTCAAAATTTATTGGCTGATCTTGGCATATCCATTTCTTTACCTGTAAAAGTTCATTGTGACAGTGTTGCTGCTATTGCTATTGCCTCTAATCCTGTTTATCATGCTAGGACCAAGCATGTTGAGTTAGATTGCCACTTTGTCAGAGAGAAGGTTCAGTCTGGTCTTATATGTCCCATTTATATTTCTACAAAGTTACAACTTGCTGACATCTTAACCAAGTCTCTTGGGAAGTATCTTCACTGGTTTTTTGTTGGCAAGTTGGGGGTCACAAATCCTTTTTCCCCCCTCAACTTGTGGGGGGAGGGGGTGTTAACAATAACTCAAGCACATCAGTAAAGAAGATCAACATGGTTTCTCATCAGCAGAATAAAGAGGTGAATCATGATGTGTTGCAATGCTTAGTCAGAACAACACATATTGGTGACATCATTTGGAGCTGATGAGTTTGTTGGATACAATAGTCCAGCTGTCATTGTTTGTAACTGATTACTTAAGCTAGTTTACTCAAGCTTGAGAAGTCAGATTTTCTAGTTGTACAATTTACATTTCATTCGATAGCAAGTTTCTCTGTTTTTCAGTTCATCTTCAACAGTTAATCAATGGAATCCTTTGTTCAATTCATGATTTCATTTGTGTTTTCTTATCAAAGTTGAGACAATTCAATTTGAGCTCTGCTCTTGCTTCTCCTTCATTTTCAAAGTGTGATCCCTAGTCGATTGCTTCAATATGGCTCAGGAGTCTGATTTAACTACTGGAAATGGGAATAACAATGGCGATGATGATTTTTATGATCTTCCTGTGACCGTGGTTCAGTTGCAGCCATCTCATCCCTTGTATCTCAATCTGAATGACAATCCTAGTATGTTGCTTTGTTACTAATTTCAATTTTAGACAATGGAAGCTCTCTTTCACGAATGCATTAATTGCTAAAAATAAATTGAGAATGGTTACTGGTGAATGTATTAAACCTATGTTTACTTCCTAATACGCCACACACTGGTCAAGATGCAATAACATGGTTATTGGATGGTTATTAAATGCTGGAATGTAGAAATTGCCTCTTGTTTGGTGTATTTTTTTACTGCTACAGAGATATGGGAGGATCTGAACACCAGGTTTTTGAAGAGTGATGCTCCAAAGATTTTTCATGTTGGCCAAGAGCTCACAAACTGTGTTCAAGGAAATGTGTCTGTGAATGGCCATTTTACTAAGTTTCGTTGTCTTTGGGAAGAATATTCTAGTCTTAGCCATATTCCAAAGTTTAATTGCAATTGTATTTGTGGTGATGTAAAGCAGCAAAAGGAATATGAGAATATGTAAAAGCTAACTAGGTTTTTATTTGGTTTAAATGATAATTACTTCATTGTGGTCAGAGGCCAAATTATGTGAATGGTACCCTTACCTTCTCTTGGTAATGTTGTTTCTCTCTTAATAGAAGAAGAAGAAGGTAAAATAAAATATCATGTTACTCCATCCCCCATTAATGTTGCTAAAATTTCCACTGCTCTACTCAGTAAATCTCCTGCTTCCTCTTCTACTGGTCCTTGGACTTACAATAAACCAAGATTTGGTTAGAAACCAAGGTTGTGGTGTGAACATTGTCATGGAGAAACACATACCAAAGAGAGGTGTTTTTATTTGCATGGCTTTCCAGATTAGCATCCTCTTTTTGGCACTAAACGATAGCTCCAGAATGCCTAAGTACAGAAACAAGGTTGCTGCAGTAGCTAAAGTCCCTGACTCCCCTCCTTCTCCTTCTTCTTATGATGATTTTCCTTCAAATGTTTAAGGCTCTACACCTATTACTAATGTTCAGTATGACCACCTTGTCAGTTTACTCTCCAATGCAGGCTTTTCTACAACTGCTTTTTCAAGTCCTGGATCTCACTTGGCAGGTATGTTTACAAGTTCTTGCTTAGTAAATTCAACTTATCTTAATAGTCATAGTTTTACATCACATAAGTAGATTCTTGACACTTGGATAACTGATCATATTACATCTTCTTTTCATTATCTTCAAAATCCAATTTCTTTTCATTCTGTCATTAATCTTCCTGATGGCAACTCTGTTCCTATCACTCACAAAGGTGATGTTATTCTTTCCCCTTCTCTCACATTGAAATATGTTATATATGTACCTTCAAGTACAATCTCGTCTCTTGTAGAAAACTTGTCACTGATAGTACTTGCTCTCTAATTTTTTCTTCTACTTATTGTGTAATCTAGGACCCAGTGCTCAAGACTCTGGGATTGGCAAAATTAGCGCTGGCTTGTACAAGTTGATAATCTCTCCTCAGTCTACTCAGACGTCATTATCAAGTTGTAATAGTTTAATGTCTTGTCCTATTATTTCTGATTCAAAGTTGTGGCATATGAGACTTGGTCATGTTCCTTTTGATACTCTTAAACATTACCCTAATTTATGTTCCTTCTTCTTGTAAACACACAATGTGTGATATCTGTTAGTTTGAAAAGTTTACTAGTCTTCCTTTTCCTCTTAGTTCTTCTCATTGCAATGGCTTTTGCTCTCTTACATTGTGATGTTTGGGGTCCCTATAGTCATCTTATGATGGCTTTACTTCATTTTTTGTTGATGATTTCACACGAAGTATTTGGATTTCCTTCTTAAATCTAAAGCACAAGTTTGCTATTTCATGAGTGTTTTTCTTAGGATGATCAATACTCAATTTCAATCCTTTGTTAAAGAAGTAAGATCTGACAATGGGCCAGAATTCTTAAATTCTGAAATGTCCACTCTTTTTTATTCTATTGGCATTATTCATCCTAGTTATTGTGTTGATACCCCTCAACAAAATGGGAAAGCTGCGAGAAAACATTGACATCTTTTGGAGCTTGCTAGGGTTTTAAGATTTCAAGCTCACTTACCAATAATTTTTTTGGGAGATTGCCTTCTTGCTACCTCTTATCATATAAACAAAATTCCTACTGCCCTTCTTGCTTACAAAACACCTTATGAGTTTTTTTTTTAAATCCTCTCCTTCTTATCAACATCTCAAAGTCTTTGGATGTTTGTGTTTTTCTGCCACCCTTTCTAATAATAGGGACAAATTTGCTCCTAGAGCTCAGAAATGTGTTTTCATTGGTTACCCTTTTGGAAAGAAATCCTATAAACTATACAACCTTGAAACTCACAAGGTCTTGTACAATAGGGATGTGAAGTTCTTTGAAACCATCTTTCCATTTCAGTCTTCTATTCCCTCCTCTTTTGTTCCTACCTCTATACCTATTTCCACTTCTACTCCTGATCATTCCTTGCTTCTTGATCATTCCTTACCTTGTTCCCCTGCATCTTCTTCTTCTCCTGTTTCTTCCCTTACTACTCATGCTCTTTCTCTTTATCCTTCTTCTCCCTCTCCTTCTTCTTCTTCTTCTTCTTCTTCTTCTTCTTCTTCTTCTTCTTCTTCTTCTTCTTCTTCTTCTTCTTCTTCTTCTTCTTCTTCTTCTGATTCTGATTCTGATGGTAGTTCTTTATATCCTTTTCCTAGACCTATTCGAGCTAAACTCCTTTCCTCCAAATTCAAGGATTTTGTTGATCTTCTTTCTCTCATGTCTTCTGCTAATATGGTCCATCATGTTAAATATCATATTTCTGATTATCATTCCTATCACTCTCTATCTTCCTCATACAAATATTTCTTAGTCAATATTTCTGAGTCAGTTGAGACTCATTCTTACTCTCTGAAAGTTTCGTGTAGCTAGGAAGCTTCAAACACGCAACAGAAAACGGATGTGAGAACAGATGTGTCTCAGAACTGCCCACATATCCACAGATAATGTAGCGGAATAAAACAGAATAAAGCAATAACACAAGGGTTATATATGCTTACTGATCTTGAGATCAGCAAACTAGGCTTACGCCCAAAAACTATTCACTATTAAAACTTTTGTTACTTACAAAAACACGAATAAGTAAAAACTAAAAGACGAAAATACTAAACAAGTTCTTACCACCTTCTATGATAAGAATAGTCTCCCTTTCCCATGTAGATCCTATTCTAACCCAAGTAAAAACGGTAACTTTGAATAAAAACTAGATGTGAGTTTCGGATGTATGTCACAACCTTCACTCACAACCTAAATTGATAATATGAAAACGTGAAGAACAAAGAGTATTGTCTCTCGAATAAATCTCTCAAGCCGTGTCTTCTCTTGTGCTGATGGCCTTGTATTTATATGCACCATGGAGAAGATCTTCACGCAATCAACACTACTTCCTTTGTGAGATCTCAAATCCTATAAGAAAACATAAATCACATTCACAAAGAAATAGTTTGTTAGTAGGTTAGTCCTAATATAAAACTATGTACATAAATAAAAAGATATTTACTTTATTTATAAACTTCTAGTCAAAGTAAATCTTTCCATGAAAGTCCCAAAATCTTCTTACCATGTTTGAAGTATTTCGAAAATAAGGAAACAAAGATTGTTCCCAAAAACTCACGTTTTAAATCTCTCCCTATTTTGTACTTTCTGGTCAAAACCAAAGATTTATGATTTGATCATTTTAGATCAATATTTTCAGCACAGACTCCCCCTGAATGGATGTGTGTGCAGAAGTGTTTACACATCCACACAAACTGCATAAACCAAGATTAGCACTAAAAACTGCTGTTCATCAAATATAATAAAAGCAAACCATTCAGCACCTGTTTTAAGTATTACAGACCATTGTTTTAAAAAATTAAAAACAGAAACAGAAATTGTTTTTAAGAACCATCATAAAAGCAAAAAGTCTTCTCAAAAAAATCTCCTCCCCCTTAATTCAAAGTTCCCACTGTCTCCAGCCAGCAGCAGCAACAGCAGCATCCCACATATTACCTCCAGCAGCAGGTTCAGGCCTATCTCCCCCTTTTTGAGCAGAAAGATTAGCATGCCATTTTAGGAGTCTATCCTTGAGAGCTTTGAGGTTGTTGGCATAGGCATTGGAAGCTTGCATTTGATCATTCAGTGCAGAGGTATGAGCTTCAGCAGCTGCTATTTCAGCATCCAGGCCCTTCATTTGGGCAGCAAATGGATCTTCAGATGTGGGTTCAGATGTGCCCACATCAGGCATAGTTATTTCAGGAACAACACTCAATGGAAGATCAACAAACCTTTACTTAGCATCTAAGAGGGTTTTGGTCTCCTTAAACAGATCAAACTTATTGATCCTATCCTCACCTTTTCAGGCTTAACTCCTTGAGCAACCAAAATTTGAGAAATGAGAGAGGGATAGGGTAAAGACCATTTCTTTGAAGGGGATTCTCCATAGCCACAAATTTTCCTAAAAATGAAATCTCCAAAATTGATGTTCCTTTTAGCACCCAATCTATACAGCAAGTCAGCTTGCACCCTAGTAACAGAGGTCTTATTATTTGAGGGGCACAGATTGGCAGTCAGGATTGTATGGAGAAAAAAAGGGAGGAGAGAGAACCACTACCCAAATCTTTTGGCTTAGTGGGCCAAGAGGTCACTTTGCCATGAGTGATAATAGAGACTAAGTCTTCCTCAGAAACATCATAAACCTGATCAAAAGAATTATCTAACCCAAGAAAATCATTGATCACTGAAGGGGAGAATGGAACAAATTTTTCTCTCACATAAACAGAATAGGAGGAAGAGGGTCTATCTAGCCCTTTAGTCAAATTAGCATAGAATTCATACACCATTTTGGGATAGAAGGGAAGAGGGTGATCCACAGTCAGAAATAAACCTCTCTCTTCAAAAAACATATCCATTCCCAACTTAGAGAAAGTGTCTCTATCCCTTTTCATTTCAACTATGAAGGCCTTATTCACAATCAGGCCAAATCTATCAGAAGCATCCTTAGATAAAAATTTAGTAGACAAGGGTTTAAAAGCAGATGGAATAGAGAGGGATTTAGAAATACCCTTTTCAGCTTTCTTTCTGGTGGATGTGCGCCTGGATGTGTGCACATCTGCAGGCACATCCTTGACAGGAGAGGCCACTTTGACGGTTCAACTTTCCGTCTCATCACCAGAGGAGGCATCAATATTGTGATCCTCTTTTTCTTGCTCTATCTCAGCACGGCCTAGTTTGAAATTTTCATCTGAAGCTGTATCATCACTTTCATAGCTGGATTCAGAGTCACCAGCAGCTTCAGCAATTAACTCTAAGTCAGTAGCAGCCATCTTCTTCTTACCTCTCAATTCCATGAGGATATTAGCCAAAGGTTCCTCATCACTTACTACAGTAGGCTCAGCAACAGTAGGGGTAGCCTCAGGGGTAGGAACAGGAGTAGAATCGACTGGAGTGGGATTAGCAGGAGTAGGATCGGGTCAGAAGGAGGAATAACATCAGTAGGAGCTATGGCATGGGCAACAACAGAAGGAGGAGGATTGGAAGGTTGAGCCCTGGTTCTGATAAGAGGTTGGACTTCCTCTTCTTCTTCTTCTTCTTCATCACAAACAATGGCAGAAGATGGTTTACCTCTAGGTTTCTTGAGATTTTTGGCCTTGTCAGCCTCTGACAGCTTTCGAACCCTGTGCGATCGACGAAGGTTCCTTTGGGGAGATGGATTAGCAAAATGGCCCAAGGGTTTCGAGGGGGTTAGCTTCCTCTTTTTGGATGATAAGGCTTCCTCAATAGGAACAGAGGGAAAAATAGAGGGTACAACCGATGGTTGTGAAACCGGAGAGGTTGGTGGATTAGGGTTTTTAGGAGACCCTGGAACATTTGAGGGTTCCAATGAGGGTGATTTTGCAGTTGGAGCTTCCATGGACGAACCAAACGAGGACGAGGGAGGAGGAATTTCTGCAAAAAATTAGGATATTGCAGGATTGGCAACAATGGGAGCTTCAGCTATGGCCACCGAGATTGGTTCGATGTCAAGAATGTCTTCTTCACGAATTTGATTATGTGAGGCCATTTATTCTGCAAAGCAATGTTAGGTTGAATAGTAGAAGGAAAATTAATTGCAATGTGTGTGATTGTGAGCAATTACGAGGGAAGAACAAAGGGTTTAGCTTAGGGTTTATGGGGGATGGGACGGATGTGAGCCCTAATAAATACTCACAACTCCCCCTTTCCAACTTAAACAAGCATTCCTTTTCCAAAAAGGTTTCACACATCCTAAATACCTTAGAAGTCCTCCAACGACTAGAACCCCTTGAGATTACCACACACAAGAACCTTCAAAAATTTTGGGATTAAAATAAAACAAGATTTTGACAGATTTTTATGGAAACAAAATAATTCAGCCATATCTTTTTCAAAACAGAATCCCTTTCAAAATTGTCCAACCTTTTTAAATAAGGATTGATACACACCTTTCTTTTTCATGTGAGATTTTGGAAAACAAAAACATGTTAAATCAAGGGAAAAATTAAGAAAGAAAATAAATTAACTAGTATATTTACAAAGCTCCTATATGACCTAAAAATACAGTATGCCTAGCATGATGCAAACACACAGGTGAAGGAAAAATCTCAGCTTATAGATGTGGCATAGGATGTGAGTCACGTTTGGGGACACATTTAGATCACAAAAAGTCAATGAACAATAATCCAATCTGCACAGCCTCTAGGATGCATCCACCCATTTTTTATTGTGGATATTTGCATTGTGAGTAGCTTTCACTTTACTTTGATCCCAAAGATAGCCCTTTTTCCCAATGATCTTGTCAAGTTTGATTTCAAGATTTCTTATGAGAATCACTTGATCACAATGGTATGGCTTCATACTAAGGGTGAAGCAGCTGTTTCTCACTTATATAATTTTTTTTTTCTTTTATAGCACCCACTGTGAGATACCTAGGAAGGTTATATCAAGTCATCAAAAGATAACATGACTAGGAAGTGCTCACAATTAAGTGATCAGAACAATGTCAAAGATGAAAACTCACAAGTGACCACACTGAGATAATTCGTGCTAATGCATGATTTTTTTTTGTTAATCTAATATACAGATGTGTTAGAGGATGTGAGACACATTTGTGCTCACAAACTTAGATATCACACAGATCAAAAGACTTCCTCAAGGAGGAAAATCTCTCCAAATCTAATGCCTTTGTAAATATATCAGCCAATTGATTTTCAGTTCCAACAAATTTCAGACACACAATTTTTTTGTTTTACAAGATCCCTAATGAAATGATGTCTAATATCAATGTGTTTTATTCTAGAATGTTGGACAGGATTTTTAGATATGTCCAAGGCACTTTTGTTATCGCAAAAAGCAGTCAAAATTTTGCTATTTAATTCATAATCTTTCAGCATTTGATTCATCCAAAGCAGTTGTGTGCAGCAACTTCCAAGGGCTACATACTCAGCCTCAGCAGTGGATAAAGACACACAATTCTGCTTCCTACTGTACCAAGACACAAGGTTATTTCCTAGGTAGAAACATCCACCAGTAGTACTCTTCCTATCATCACTATTTCCAGCCCAGTCAGAGTCTGTATAGCCAACCAAATTGGTGTTTGTCTCTTTAGAATAATGCAGCCCTAGGTTCACAGTCTCACTCACATATCTAATGATTCTTTTCAAGGCTTTAAGATGAGACTCCTTTGGGTTAGCTTGGTATCTTGCACAGAGACACACACTATACATTATGTCAGTCCTACTTGCAGTGAGATAAAGCAGAATTCCAATCATGCTTCTGTACAGGGTTTGGTCAACACTCTCACCATCTGAATCATGACTCAAGTTTTGGGAAGATCCCATTGGTGTTCTTTGATGTGAAGAGTGTTTAAGTTCAAACTTTTTCACAAGATTCTTGGCATACTTAGACTGAGAGATGAACATGCCATCTTTGAATTGTTTTATCTGTAAGACCAAGAAATAATTCAACTCACCTACCATACTCATCTCAAATGTGGAAGTCATACTATCCATAAACTCAGCTAGCATAGGGTCAGAGTTTGACCCAAACACAATATCATCCACATAGATTTGTGCCACAAGAATCTCCTTTTTATTTTTCCTTACAAATAATGTTTTGTCAACCTCACTTCTCTTGAATCCTAGGTGAAGCAAATGGTCAGTCAACGTACCATACCAAGCTCTAGGGGCTTGCTTTAGCCCATACAGAGCTTTCTTCAGCTTATACACATGGTTAGGATACTTGGAGTCCACAAAGCCTTTAGGTTGTTCAACATAGGCTTCCTCATTTAATATCCCATTTAGAAAGGCACTCTTAACATCCATTTGATGAAGAGTAATCTTGAGGTAACAAGCAATGGCTAACATCATGAGAGGGTCTAGGGACAAGAGTCCAAACCTCATTTTTTTCAAATTGAATCAACTCATCTTGCATAGCAAGAATCCAGTCAGCATCTTTCAATGCTTCAGTAATATTCTTAGGTTCAATCTTTGAAACAAAACAGCAAAAGCTTACCTGGGAGTATGCTGAGGAGTAACTCCATAAACCAACCAACTTTCTATAGTCAACTTTGTCCTTTTGTCTAGTTCTCACTTGAGCATGCACATCTCCCACAACTTGTGAAGTAGGGTGATTTTTCTGGATTTTAGAGGGAATATCCCTTGATCTATCCACACACCCATCCGCATTATCTTCTGGAGCATCATCCTGATCAGATTCAGAGGAACTGTTCTCAGTTACAGGATTTTGAGTGGATGTGGGAACAGATGTGGGTTCAGATGTGGATGCAGATGTGTCCACATCCTTGGTTACATCCTTAGCAGGTTCAGCAGGTTTTTCAGATCGATGGGTTTCGTTGGTTCTTCAAAGACCTATTTCTGCATCTTTCCAGTCCAGTAAGCAACCTGAAATATCATCCTCAGCAGTCTTGAGGTTAAGATCAAGTGAGTCATCAAAAACAACATTAGCAAATTCCATAATGGTCTTTGTTTTGAGATTAAACACTCTGTAAGCTCTACTATTAGTGGAATATCCCATGAAAATTGCTTTATCACTCTTTGAATCAAATTTGGACAAATATTCTCTATCATTGAGAATGTAACAGATGCACCCAAATACATGAAAGTACTTTATAGTGGGTTTCTTTCCAAGGAGGATTTGATATGGGGTGATGAATGTGCGCTCGCTCGAAAATTTTTATTTTCGATGATGAAAAAGGAGTCGCCACGCCATGTTTTAAGGTACACTTTGAAAAACCTTTGAGAGAGAATGGGTCCGGGGGTCAGGTTACGTGTTGGGAAGAACCGAGAGTTCACCCAACATGCCTCGTCCATTGACGAGTCTTTCTAATTAAACATCCAAGTAATCCAAAGTGTGTGCAATCAATGATGATAATCAAATGTAGTAAACATGAATTTTATTGATTTGAACTTGGAATCTTACAACTTGTGAGCCATTTATTTAGGGAGGCCACATCCCATATACACAGATCAAAACAGATTACAATAGGAAAATGGTCTCTGCAAACAGACATAGAGTGTCGCGTGACACATGACATGCATGGCTGAATGTGTCGCGTGACACAGGATCAACCAAGCATGATGTGTCGGCATGACACAGGACGTCCGTATGCAGATACCTCACAGCTTGAACACAGAAGAACAAACAGCCAACACAGATCTAACTATACAATCAGATTAACTTTGGAATGAACAAATTAACAACAATTTAACCCAGGGAGTGTGGATATGGAGAGATCCACACTCCCTTGGGACTTAAACACCAATTCCCACAAGGATCAAATCATGAACACTCAATTATGCAAGACAACAATATTAAACAGAGAGATTGCGATTGGATCTCAGTAATCACGATAGATGGAGTCGAATTACTGAGATCAGAAGAGGACAAGATGATTCAATTATAGAAATTGCAAAGTAAGAGAGAGAAGGGGGATTGAGAGTGTTACCCTTGTAGTATCCACGAATTCTATACCAAGTTTGGTATAGAATCCTTCAACAACCGTTATGCGGGACGAACCGGGCGAGAAGGATGGATGGAAGGAGGATCCAAGTATTGGTGGGTGAATTTAGGTGAATTGAAGGGAATTGAGAGAGGGTTGGAGGGATTTTGGCTAGGAGAGAGAGAGGTATGTGTTCAGTGTGTGTGTGTTACGCTCCAATTTTGGCAGAGTAACAGTATGTGAAAGTTGGGATCCATTTCTGAGAGGGATAGGGTCTTATTTATAGGCTGCAGTTGATGGTCACAGTGCGTCGCACGACCTTCTGTAACCATTTTCCATGCCTCGATCTGTCGCGTGACTGTTAGTACCCAGTCCGAAAAAAGGCATTTTAAATGTCTGGCCCGGTTAATTAAAACAAAACCCTAAAAAGAATCCCTTTGTTCTGTCAATTCCGCCGTCGGCTGCATGCGTGGAAAGTACGCCAGAATATTGTGCCGATCGGCCTTGCCCTGTTGAATGGTCGATCGAACCTTTAATTTGGTGCCGATCGAACCTTATTTTTAAGACCGATCGACCCTTTCTTTTTGTGCCGATCGAACCTTATTTTTAGGGCCGATCGACCCTTCATCTGGCCCAGCCCAATTACCGAAGCACTATAAATAGGGGTGCCCGATATCAGCTTTTCACACACAATTTATTCGGGAGAAACGAGATTACACTTGTTTTACCCGTATTTCTTCCCACGTTCTTCGAATCGCCCTAGATTCGATCCCAAAGTCTTGCTACAATTGGTAAGGCTCTTTTTAATATTTTTTGTTCTCTATTATTATTATTGTCGTATTATAATATTTGCATGTTTATTTTAATTATGTCTTTATGCTAGATGTAGGACATTTTTTAATAGATTTTTAATGCAATAGCCGAGGATGATCTAAGGTTTCGCCCAAGAAAACCCAATGGATCTAGGAACTATTTCTTACTTTCCTCCTTAGTAATAATTGTCCCATGATCAACAATCCCCCAAGGATGAACGTTGATTAGTGCACCTTCCGAGGGCCTAACTCAAAAGTTCTAGGGTGTGATCATCAATTAATTCTTTCTCTCCCCTCCTCCTTATGCATGATCCCGTTTCTTCTATCTATTCCTGTAAACACCGCACACAACCAACACCCCCCACATGCTAGAAAGACCGATCCGTCGGGCAATAGAAGTGATAGCGTTTCTTCTTCTGTTGTAACTTGACCCCCGAACCCAATCAAATGCTTAGCCTTTTTTTAAAGCTTTGGGCTATATCAAAGTGGCGTGGCGACTCTCAAAATTAAACTAATATTTTAATATGGTCTAAAGCGAGTGTCACTAAATGAATATCCCATTTCGATCCGACTTTACATGATTATTTATTTTAAACCTCCGAATGCGCGTTGCATCGGGACGGGGTATTCACAGTGGCGACTCCGCTGGGGACTGTTTTGAAATCTTTTCAAACTAAGTGGGTCAGACTTTCGTTTTCTTGTATGGTGTTGTATTTTTTGCTTTCTGTTTATTTTCTTCATTCTTAACTGTTGCATTGCATGCATGCATCTCATGTAAATAAAAATAAATCCTTTTCTTTTTTCCTTAAAAAGAATTAGACTTTTTACCTCACACTACCACTAGAGTCCGTGTCACACTGCACAGACATCCTTTTACCCATCGGAGAAGCCAAAGTGCGGGAAGTGTGGTGATCATGTCGCCTCCCTTCCGAGTCTCACTTGGCCATCCACTCATCAGTGCGCTTCGGCTGCACGGTGGGAGCCTAAAATCTAACCCTTGTGTCACCCACTATACTAGGAATACACTCCATGTGACCGGTTGGTTTGACTAGCTTTTTTGTGTAGACAATTAGTAAGGTCTTTATGTTAAGTCACTACGAATCAATGATAAGTCAAGATCTATCGAGAGATTAAGAGCACTCAAAAATTGATTTCCTTTCAAAGGACGTGCTATGTAAGGTTGAGTGATTGTTAAAAGATCTTGGCCTATCATGGGTTTGCGAGACTTCCCATAAAAATCATATTAAGTGTCTATACGAGAAGGTTAGTCGTTAGGATCCACCACTTTAGGATATTTAGTTAGTTGCGAAAAAGGGGTATCCCTTCCAACCTTATTAGGTCTAAAAGAAACAAAGCTTTTGTAAATAAAAAAATTCAAGCTAGTACACTGCATTGAGTCAACCCTTCTCTTAAAGCCGAGTCTTTTCTGATACTTCCGCAGAGCTAAGGTCGGGCCGCGTTCTTCATTCAACAATGACAACCTTGCCTCCATCAACTACTCCAAGCACGCCTGCTACCTCTGCAACCGGCTCTACACCAGTCACTTCAATGAAAGGTCCAGTCAACCCCAATTTCAATGACATTCCACCTGCTCTGCACGCCTACTTTGCCAGTTTGACCATGAGGGTTGAGAAACTTGAAGAGCAGAATCGCACTTTGAAGAACCACAATCAAGAGCTGAAGGATCATTTTATTGAGGAGCTCAGTAAAAGGGGACACAAGGTTATTTTTATGGGGAACGAAGTTGTCGATGTTGAAGATGAAACTGTCAATGCTCCTAATCCTGCCAACCCCAATGCACCTACCTTCCCTCTACCCAACTACGTTCCAAACAGCTACAATAATGTTCCACCACCAGTCATGTATGGGAGCTCGAGCAAATCCAAAAGACCTTATCAACCTCCTGCCGACACACCCAAGGACCACTTTGCTAACCTACCCCCTCCCACTTTACCCTTCAATTATTCCGGCCACCATATTCCTACCTACTCCACCTCCCCTACCATTACTCAACCCCCAGCCATGCAGAACTCCAACATTGCTACAGACCCGACTGTGTTAGCATTGATTGAGCAAGTAAAAGCATTGACCGAGCAAATGGGAAAGCAAGGTGTGTCCCCCATCAAGATGCTTTATCCGAGCAAAGTTGCGCCCCTGCCTCAAGATTTCAAGATGCCCAAAATGGCCATGTTTGGAGGAGTTACTTGCCCAAAGATGCATTTAGACAGCTATACTTTGGCGATGAGGGCTAAAGACTGTACGCCCGAGCAAATGGCAAGAATGTTCCATAGCACATTGGAAGGGGCTGCTCTCCGTTGGTTTTTGAAGTTGAACGAGGAGGAAAGGGATACTTGGGACAAGGTTAGTAGAGTGTTCTCGGAAAAGTATCAAGCAAACATGGATTGGCAAGTTAATCGAGCTGATTTGGAGCACACGCTTCAAAAGAATGGGGAGTCGATTTATGATTTCTACAAGCGTTGGAATGATAAGTTGAGCGAAATTCAGTATCCGCCCAAGGAGAATGAACAGAAACAGATTTTTTACAAGTGTTTGTTGCCCGGACCCAAGTTAGCAGTTGGTAATGGTTATTTCCCCAATCTTAGGGAAATGGTAGATTTGGGAGTACGGTACGAAAGTGGCATCACCGGAATCACTCCACCGAAGGACACTGGGGCTAGTAATAATTCGTTCCGCTATAGAGCTCCCGCCAACACTGCGGCAAAGAAAGAGCCAGTAGGGCAAGTGAACTATGTACAAGGGGGAGCTGCTTTCGATGTTCAAGCTGTAATGAGGGGAAATAACAATGTTCACCGCGAGAGAGACGTGTTTGATGATTTTGGAATGCCAATGGGCAAAGTTTTCGAAGTGTTAGTAAAGAAGGGCTTGGTCAAGCCACTTGAGAATTATGAACCGATAAACCCAAGAGAAGACTTAGATGCTTCCAAATATTGCAACTACCACAAGTACAAGGGCCACACCACTGATTACTGCATTCAGTTCAAACGGTTAGTGCAAGACTTGATTCGGCAAGGCAAGGTGGAAAAGCCAAAGTCTCCGAATATTGTGGGGAATCCCTTTCCTAACAACAGGATCCACATGGTGGAAGGTAATTTTATCAGTATGGTAGAAATGGAAGATGCTTTTGAGAAACTGGGGCTGTCAACAGAGAAGGTGTTCTCAGCCATTGTCGGAAAAGGATTGCTTGTGCCAGATTTGTCCGAGCTTGCTGGTTTTGCTTTGAAAAGGGCTGTGCAGAAGCTCATCATCGAAGGGAAGATAGAGAATCCTAGTAAAATAGTTGGTAGTGATATTGCTATAGTAGAGAAAGACCTCACTGATCCAGTCGAGTCTGTTGTGACGGACGGTGAGGCAGTTGTGTCAGTCTGTAATTTGAGTTCAATTAATAAAGAATTTTCTTGTTATATGCTGTCTTTTGAGGAACTGTCTAGAGAAGTTGCCTCGTTAAATGATGATTATATGGAAGAGAGTCCTAAACCTCTCTCGTTGGCCGAAATTCACGCAGAAGTATCCGACATGGAAAAGAATGGGGTTAATCTACTCACGAGGTCCGGAAGGGTGTATCAAGCAGAAGATAAAGGGGCGAAGAAAGTCTTTGGTCCGAAAACTGAAGTAGTGAATCCCGATAAAGAGGACCCTATTCTCACTCAACTGAAGCTAACCCAAGCCAATATATCCTTATGGTCCTTACTAACGTCCTCGTATGCTCACATGATGATGTTGGAACAGAATCTTGCTGCGACTTTGGTACCGTCTGACACAAAGCCAGAAGATGTAACGCAGATGATCGGCAACATACACTTTGGGAATATCATCACGTTTTCAGAGTCGGACATGTCAGAATTTGGGTCGGATCATAATGAACCACTGCACATTACTATTGAGGTCAACGGGAAAAGGTTGCCACGTATTTTCATTGATAACGGTTCTGCGGTGAACATACTGCCTTCCAGGATGATGGAGGTCCTTGATCTAAGTCCCTACGAATTTGAGACCTTGATTCATTCCGTGCGAGGATACGACTCTACTAGCCGGTCGGTGTTGGGAATAATCGGTTGCCTCTTACTTGCGGGATCACCACTATGATTGCCGAGTTCCAGGTCATAGACATACCTTCCACTTTCACCATCTTCTTTGGGTAGGCCATGGTTGCATCGGATGAATGGAGTCCCTTCCTCATTGCATCAATGTGTGAAATTTCGGTCGGGCGACCAAGTGACGGTCATCTACGGCCGATTTGGTAACGTCTCAAGGGTCAAGCACTGGTGTAAAGCCGTTTCTGCAAATTCAGCATGAAGAGGGTAGTTCTATGTTCAGCGGTTTTCAGCTAATAGCACAAGCACAGGTTTGCGCGGTAGACCTCACAAAAACATCGGATAGAGTACGACCAGCTGTCAGAATGATGAGGAACATGGGATTTGTACCGGGAGGCCGGGGAGTGGGTGAGCATCTCCAAGGACCTACGCAAGCAATGGAAGCTACTGATCATCGCAGCAAGCACGGTTTAGGCTATGTTATTACCCCTGAAGATTGGGCTGAAGAGAAAAGAATTGAGTATCTCAAAAGGGCAAAGCTACCCTACGAGAAGCCAGAGATGAGACCATATCGCCTTTCCCTCAATAGTTACTTTGTCAAGGAAGGCGAGGAGTTCTCTTGCATGGAGTTTAACGAGCCTTGGTTCGATCACACAGGTAGACTACAGAAAGCCTTTGAGATATTCAGGGATACGAAGTTCGACGGGTCGAAGATGAAGACAGTTCTTATGGATCCACATCAAAGGGGAGGCAAGGTTGTCATGATTCAAAGCCAGTATGCCGTCAAGACTGAAGACAAGTTGGCAGATCTGCTAGGGCAAGTATCTTTGGATGAGCCGTTGGTCGAGAATATTGCAGTTCCAGAAGAGTCAGAGGAATGGGATGGTCAGACCTTGCTACAGCATTTGGGGAATCTGAATATAGAGGATGATATGGTTGCAGTCATTGGAGCGGAAGCGAGACGGACGATGTCGATCCAAGGACATTGGTGACGCCCATGACTGGAAAGCTGAAGAATTGGTGCATACTTGGCGGACCCGTAGCCACGAAGAAATACATGGTTGAAGAGCTAGGACTGATGCCTCCTCCTGTTGAGTCCCCCGTTGGTTCCCCCAAGTCCTCTGTGTCTTTGGAGTCATCTGTTTTGTTTGAGTCAGATATGTTTTCTTTTGAGTTTGAGTCTTCCTCTAAGTCTGATGACCTCACGTCAGAGGACTATGACTTAGTTGCAAATGTTGTTTTCCCCTTCGCTATGAATGAAAAGCTAGATCTTTCTGAGTATCCCCTCATAGCCAATCTTTTAAATGATAAATTAACTAAAAATAATGCTCAACTTAATCAAATTAACCTAGTTAATAATGAGTCATTAGAAGAAGAAGACACACTAAACAACGAATACATTAAAGAAATTTCTGAGCAAGTTATTAATCAAAAGGAAGGTTGAGCCCAAGCTGCCGATGAGGTGTTAGCATGTATTAATTTGGGAACGGAAGAGGAGCCGAGAGAGACGCAAATCGGAAGCTTCTTCGAAGGGACTGAAAGGGAAGCTTTGATCGAGCTGCTCAAGGAATACTCGGATGTGTTCGCATGGTCATATAAAGATATGCCGGGGCTGGATAACTCAATAGTAGAGCATAGAATACCGCTAGCACCAGACGCCAAGCCTGTCAAGCAGAAATTGCGCCGCATCAAGCCAGAGTGGTCTCTGCAAGTCAAAGAAGAGATAGAGAAGCTCCTCAGGGTGGGTTTTATCAGAGTCATTGAGTATCCGACGTGGTTATCCAACATTGTGACAGTCAGTAAATCGAACGGCAAGGTTAGAGTTTGTGTTGACTTCCGTGATCTCAACAAAGCTAGCCCAAAGGATGACTTCCCGCTGCCCAACATCGATATGTTAGTAGATGCCACTGCTAACTACGAGGTCAAGTCCTTTGTAGATGGTTTTGCGGGTTATAATCGAGATCAAGATGGTGAGGCGGACCCGGGAGAAGACGGCCTTCACCACACCATGGGGAACATGCATTACCTTTGTAATGCCATTCGGATTGAAAAATGCAGGGGCTACATACCAGAGAGCGGTCACAACATTATTCCATGACATGATCCATAAGGAGATTGAGGTGTATGTCGACGATATGATCATTCATTCCAAAGGGTCAGACGGTCAGCACTTTATTGATTTGAGGAAGTTCTTTGACAGGCTGCGCGAGCACTCCATGCGACTGAATCCTGCCAAATGTACATTCGGGGTTATTCGAGGAAAGGTCCTGGGTTACATGGTCACCGAACGCGGGATTGAGGCAGATCCAAGGAAGATTCAAGCTATTATGGAGATGAGGCCACCACGTACAGAGAAGGAAGTTAAGGGATTCATGGGACGGTTACAGTACATCAGCCGATTCATTAATCAATTGACTACTATGTGTGAGCCGATTTTCAGACTGATGAAAAAGACCGCAAGTGTGGATTGGGACTGGAAGTGTCAGGAGGCCTTTGAGGAAATCAAGAGATACTTGGTCAATCCCCCTATCCTTCGCCCCCCACATTCGGAGAAACCATTGCTCTTGTACCTAACGATGGCGATACGGCCGTTGGGGCTATCTTTGGCCTGAGGAAGCCAAAGATTCTCGGGTAGAGAATGCCGTTTATTTCGTTAGCCGGAAGTTGCAGGGCAGTGAGCTAAACTACTCGGCATTGGAAAAGACTTGCACCGGGCTAGTTTGGGTAGTTAATAAGCTAAAGCATTACTTGTCAGCACATCCGATCCTACTGGTGTCAAAGATGGATCCGATTAAATATTTGTTCGACAAGCCGTCTCTGTCCATGAGATTAGCCAAGTGGTCGGTATTTTGGGAATTCGACATCACCTATGTGCTTAGAAAAGCGATTAAAGGGAGAGCCATGGCAGATCATTTAGCAGAGTTTCCTAGCACAGAAGAACAGGGGCTTGAACCGGAGTTTCCAGACGAGGGGATTTTCAGCCTGGATACAGAAGAGAGATGGCAATTATTCTTTGATGGGGCCGCAAACAAGAGAGGCAATGGAGTAGGAATCCTTTTGGTCGATCCCAAAGATGAGCACACCCCCATCGCCATCAAGCTGAATTTTACAACCACCAATAACGCGGCTGAATATGAGGCCTGCATAGCCGGCTTGGAAGCAGCCTTAGAACGTAATGTGAAGGAGTTGGAAGTATATGGAGACTCAGCTTTAATCATCAATCAGACATCTAAGAAGTGGAAAACTGTTGACCCCTACCTATAGCAGTATCAGACTCACATGGAAGATCTAGTCAAACAATTCAGAGAAGTGACATTCCATTATCTACCCAGAGACAGAAATAGATTCGCTGACGCTTTAGCTACACTGGCTTCTTTGGTCGAAATCCCTCACGGAATGTCTGTAAAACCATTCAGGGTGGGCCGGAGAGAGAGAACCCCGCTTGCGCTACGAAGCCTCTGTTTGTGAGATTCAAGTTGACACCGAGGAAAGTAAGGATCCGTGGTACGCACAGATTTATGAGTATCTCAAGAAGGGTGATGTGTCTTTTCTAGGAGATGTAAAAGCCAAAAGCTTGCAGGCATTGAAGCGATTGGCCGGACAGTTTGTTCTACTAGATGATACGTTGTACAAAAGACATTACGATGGTCTACTATTACTCTGCGTAGATGCGAAACGGGCAGGAATGATCATGGAAGAAGTACACGATGGCTTATGCGGTCCGCACATGAACGCCAGGATGTTGAGACAGAAAATCACACGGTTGGGTTATTATTGGGTCACTATAGAAGCTGACTGCATCCAGTTTGTGCGGAAATGTCCCAAATGCCAAATGTGTTCCAATCTGAACCATATACCCCCTCACGAGTTGTACAGCATGGTAACCCCTTGGCCATTTGCAACATGGGGGATTGATGTGATTGGCAAGATTACACCGCCGGGAAGCAACGGGCATTGTTTTGTATTAGTAGCGGTCGATTACTTCACCAAGTGGATCGAGGCAAAGTCTTACAAGGTGTTGACTTCCAAGAAGGTGTCACAGTTCATTAAGGAGGATATCATATGCAGATATGGGGTACCAAATGAGATCATCTCGGACAATGGGTCCCACTTTGGCGGAGATTGTGACAGATTACTGGCAGAGTTCAAGATTACCCGGCACAAGTCTTCCCCTTATAGGCCTCAGACCAACGGACCAGTCGAAGCAGCTAACAAGACAATTGAGCAGATAATCAGAAAAACGGCAATTCGAGGTAGGGACTGGCCCGAGAGATTACCATTGGCACTTTGGGGATATAGAACTTCCGTCCGTACCGCTACAGGCGAAACTCCTTTTGCCCTGACATATGGGATGGAGGCAGTGCTCCCGGTCGAATTGGAAGTCCCGTCTTTGAGGATCTTATTAGAGAATCAAGTAGCAAAAGTTGAATGGCTCCGCAGTCGATACGATCAGTTGGCCACACTTGACGAGCGTAGACTCAAAGCCATGGAACACATCCGAGCCTATCAAAGACGGACAACAAGGACTTTCAACAAGAAGGTGCAGCCCTTAGACATTAAGGAAGGAGATTTGGTCTTGAAGCAGCGACTTCCCAATAAGTTCAATCCTCTCGGGAAGTGGGCCCCTACATGGACCGGCCCGTATGTGATCAAGAAGATATTTTCGGGTGGAGCAGTTAAAATGGCAGATTTGGATGGCAACGAATTCAAGGAGCCCGTCAACCTCAGCAAGCTCAGACGCTACTATGATTAAGCTCTTCCTCCCCTCTAAAAAAAAAAAAAAACGCAAAAAGAAGCCCGCTAGATTGAAAACCCGCAAAGGGTGGTCTAGCAGTAAAAGAAAGGGTGCGTTCAAAAGCTCGCTAGATTGAAAACCCGTAAAGGGCGGTCTAGGCAAAAGTTAGAGCAAACAAATAAAATAAAAATTGTCCCGCTTCTATCTTCCCTTTCTAAAAATTAGTCGTTTGACGAAAATGAACTACGACGACCTGAGCCCCTTGGTTCTCATTGTAAAAGGGGAACGTAGGCAGCCTTAATCGGCGCGGTCCAAAAAATAAATAAAAATCCAGTCTGTTTCTACTAAAGCAATAAACTTTTTCATTCCCACAATCAATGCATGATCACACTTATTTGATGAGTCTAAGCTCGACTATACTAATGACTACATAACTTGCAAAAGAAACTAAAAAAATTAAAAGACAAAATAAATAACTAATGTGTCTGCATGTGACTGTGGGTGGATACTCGGACATATAAGTCTACTCCTTGGAACTAGGCCCCTCATCTCCGTCCTTCTTCTTCTTGGCAGCTCGTCGAGTCGGTTTCTTCTTGCTCTCTCTCTTAAAGTAAGGCGAATGCTTCTTCTTCAACGGGGGAACCTCCTCGATCGCCTTGCCCTTCAACTTCCGCTCAATCTTCTTGGGAGGATGCTCCTCCACTGTGTCTAAAGGAATTCCCAAAGCTTCCCTGTCTCTGAGAAAACGGCTCGAAGAAATGTTAGGGATCAATCTCCGTCTCAAGTCATATAAAATCTCCTTCATCGGTCCCAAGTTTTCTTCATACCATGTCAAATAAGCGTGTGACAGATGAGTGCTAAGGGTCCGCTGTGCAAGATAAACTCGTGGCATCCCATGAGAACTCCATAAGCTTACCATCAGAACTGAAACACCAACGTCCATTGGAAGAACTTTGGCGGAATCATCAAACTCAGAAGTTCCCAAGTTTGAGGACGGACCTGCTCCATGCCATACTAGCGAAGTACCCGCTCCGCATAGTAAAAAGTGGTGGTCTCAAAAGCTGGTACACGAATCAAGCATTGCCCAAGCTGAAGGTTCCGAATGAAAGAGAGACCCCAATGCTGTACTCGCCACTGAATCCTGTCCGTATCCACCTCTGCCAAGTACATCTTCCACTCCCGCTCTGATAAGCCGGAAAGCGGATCAACCTTCCTCCTGCAACCGTGAAACCAAGGCTTAACACTCGAAGGGGGAATCTCTAGAACAAAAAGCCGATCCTCAAGCCATGTGGTCAGTAGTTTGGCACTGCCCCTAGTCATAAGCGGAGCGCCCCTAGTCATAAGCGGAGCGCCCCTAGCTATCTGAGATATACCATGAAGTGTCTCGCCCAAGAGAACCGGAATGATGCTCCTCCCAGAACGGGCCTGATCAACCATATCCAGACATCCACTGGTAGCTACCCCCACATAAGGAGAAAGCAGAACCTTGGAAAATAAGCAGAGGGCCAAGCAATCCAAAGCAAAATCCGAGTCAAAGTCATCACCATGAGCAAACCTCCCCGGCAAATCACATATATCTATGTCCACACCCTCAACCAAGCCTCTAGCCACAGCCGTAGGGATGCGCAGAAATTTAGCCACCCTTGTCACCAACGGAACTCGATCCTGAGGGACTGCTATCAAACTGACATCGTCTCCTCCATAAAGGGCAAGAAAATCCTCATAGGTGGGTGTAATCTCGTTGTAGGAAAAGTTGAAGACATGATTAGAGTCATCCCAAAAAGCAGCCGCAGCATGTAAGAGATTCCAGTTGGGATGCATGGGCAAAAGGGACCAAATGCACTTTACCCCAAAGCGTTTGTCAAAGGCGTGACGAACGGAGCGAGGTACCTTGGATACCCAAACAGCCAAATCACTCTCAAAACTGCTTTGCTTCTCCATCAAAACGGAAGGGTGGGAGTTCATGATTTATACCCGACAAGAGAAGAACAGAACAGTGCGAAGAAAAGAGGAGAAAGTGTGTTTATACCGCCGCCGGGTGAAATATTTATATAGGTTTGGTATGGGACTCCGTACAGGAAAAGGACAGCGAGGGATTCCGTGCAGGAAAAGGAGAGCATAAGGCCGATTGGCCCTTTTTCAGGAAAAAACAGCCGCCTCTCAGTATAAGGCCGATCGGACCTTTAATTTTGGGCCGATCGAACCTTTAATTTAAGGCCGATCGACCCTTTGATTTCTCCAAAAAAGCGGCGCAGCTTCAACAAATTCAAGGATTCTAAGGCTCCACCTTTTTTATTTTGCTACAAAAATAGATAATGTCCTCATTTATTCAGTGCAGTGTACAAAAATAGGTAATGTCCAAAAATAGAAAATGTTCATAAATAGAAAGTACTAACTTTTATATATTAAACCCATAAACTAGTACATAAAACAGTTGCATTGCATCAGTGAGTCAGCATAAAATATAGAGTCTGCATGCTTCTTTTTCCCTAACAGGTACTACAAAATAAACAAAATAAAAAAAAAAGTCCTAATGACCCCGGCGGGAGGTCGAGGCACGACCGCGTGAAAATCTGGACGTCGAACTACCCTCACCATGGGAGCGCTGTCTCCACTGCGCCGGATCCACGTCCACTGATCTCCGAGATTGGCAGGAAAGTGTCGACACTGCACTCCTCAGCAGACGGGTCAGTATATTGGTCTGCCTCACAGCCCGCACGTAAGACTCCCGGGTAACCTACAAAATCAGGCGCGAGAGTTACACCGTAGTTAAAACATGATGACCAGTACATAAAGAGAAAAAGTAAGAGGCATACCCCGCCGGCACCGCCTGGAGGAAGCTGAGCACCCTCCACCTCATCGGCCTCTGTAGGTGTCAAGTCTACCCTCACCTCCCCGTCGGCCATATGCACAAAGAAGTGGTCGGGAAATGGGGGCATATCAGCAATCTCGGGATGTCCAGCACCCATCGGCTCGGGGATAACCAAACCCTGCCCCCCTATACCAGCAGCCTCGGCAGCCTCAGCAGTCCGCCTCACCACCTGCGGTGATCTCAGAAAAAGCTCCACAAAGTCCACATAGCCCATATCAAGCCGGAACTGATAAGCAGGGACCCCAAGTAGATACTCTGCCCTCCTCGCCAATCGGTTCGGATACCACATATTCCTGGGAGGATGTTGGGGCGCATAAAGCGGAGCCCACGCATAGTGCTGTCTCGCCACCCGCTCACCCAAATACATCTCATCAGCAAGCAATCCAACCAACAATCTGCGAGAAGCAGTCACATCTCGGACAACACCAACCGTCTCTGAGGCCTCAGGAGTCCATGGGTAGAGCAAAAACTCGGGCCTACTGAGACCATCAAGAACAGCCCTCAGCTCAGACTCGCAGACCGTCTTCGGGAACCCCTCAATCCGATTCTCCTTCCTCCAGTAGCGCAAGACGGGCACATCCCGAGTCTGGTCCCGCAAAGTGAACGGCGCGACGCCGAAAATCTCATAAACCCATGCCTGAGAAAGACACGGAAAGCAGATATTTATAAAGACAGAAAGACAAGTAACAAGTAAGAGGACAATGAAAATGACAAAAGTTGGCATACCTCCAGAACAAACTGAAAAGCGTCAAAAGAAGAGGTATTGGACCTCGAGACAGTATCAAGGGCCCGATACAGTTCGGCCAAGCCGGCCCCTCCCCAGGATATATCTCGTACCAGATCCGAATCCACTAAGGCACCCAACAAAGAAAATCGGCACACTGGGCCCGAGTTGGGGAAAAGCGCCACTGAGAATCCGTACCAGAGGAATCCTCGAACAAGCGCATCAAGCCCGTACTGGACAGCCCTATACTGATCAATAGCAGCCCTAACCAGCCTGTACAACTTCCCCGCATCAACACCGAAATTTCTGCTCGAGCCTAAGCTAGCGCCAAACAACTGGACCTGACGAGCCGGATCGGCATGAAGAGTATCATCAAAGGGCAGTGCTATGTCTGTGAACCTCAAGCCGGTAAGAACGGCGAAGTCTGTAGGAGTGATCGTGGCCTCTCCCCAACTCAAATGAAAGGTATGTGTCGTGTCCCACCAAAACTCCCGACACGCCTTCACCACCGCAGTACACTTCCTGGTCTGGCCCATCTGCAGGACCATGTCAAAAAAAGGGGGCCAACCCCAAGCTCTGTACTCGCTCCCGAGGACTACCCTCACCGGCCGGCAAGGGCACCCACAACTCACCTACCGCCTTAAGGGAGCTCCGTCCCTTCATCTTCTTCCCCTGCAGGTAAACACAACACAGGTACGTGTCATTACTCACATTTTAAAATAATAAATACTTTGTATATGCATAAAATATTCTGTTGTTAAATAAAAATTCTTTACCTTCATCCCGACGCGGGAGCGAAGACCGGTAGATCCATGAAAAGCCAAACCCGGATAAAAGTCGGACTGGTTGAACAACAGAAAATGCAGCCTCGAGGGCCGATAATTGCGCGAAGCCCGCCGCCTCCTAGCCTTAACGTCCCCGCCGGCGTCACTCCTATCACTCTCCCCGGCGTCGGGATCACCCTCCTCTTCATCATCATCACCGCCGTTACCACCGTCATCACCGCCAAAATGACCGCCGTGTCCGCCACCATTGCCGTCGTGTCCGCCTTCGCTGTCGCCATGCCCACCACCTCTGCCACCATGGCTGCCACCGCCAACACCGCCATGACCGCCGCCATGGCTGCCACCATCACCACCTCCATAACCTCCATAGCTACCCTCAAAACCGCCACCCATACTGCCATAACCACCCCCAAAACTACCAGAACCATGGCTGCCTCCGGCACCATGGCCACTAGCTCCAACTCCACCACCATAGCCAAAGAAGGCGTCACCTACGCCGCCATATGAGCCCAACGATGGAGCTTCCTGTCTATTGAGCAAAAGTTCCAAAGCAACAACATCGGGATCCATGGCAAACCTTGCTAACTCGGCACAAATCAAGAGAGCTTGAAAGAATTTTCCGGCGAGAGCTTTAGAATTCGTAAGGAAGAAGAAGAAGACGTGAAAGAGAGAAGGAGACGGACGGTTTTTAAGGCCGATCGGCCGTAAAATCTGGCCAATGGGGTGAAGGGCCGATCGGCCCATCATTTTGTGTTTCTTCGGGGCCATTGAACGGTCCAGATCTCATCTTGGCGACGCGGATCCGCGTCAATTGTCCTCAGCCAATCAGAAGGAAGGTCCGATCGGCCCTTCCCCTTCCCCGTCTGACACGCGTCTCCTTGGTCACATCGTTTGACCGGTTATTAATAACCTCTCCCCTTTTCAAAAAAATCCCCCCATTTTCCAAAAAACCCTCCGTTTTCAAAATAAATTCTTTTATTTTTTTATTCAAAATCCTTTTTCATTTATAATTATTTCGGGGTGACTCCCGCACAGTCAAAATTCCTATTTTTTCGGGGTGACTCCCACAGAGTCAAATTTCTATTTTTTCGGGGTGACTCCCACAGAGTCAAATTTCTATTTTTTCGGGGTGACTCCCACAAAGTCAAATTTCTATTTTTTCGGGGTGACTCCCACAGAGTTAAAATTCCTATTTTCCGGGTAACTCCCTCATAGTCATACTCTCACAATTTTTTGAGTGACTTTCACACAGTCACGTCTTCGCATTCCAGTGACTTCCACGCGGTCACGTCTTCGCATTTCAATGACTTTCGCGCAGTCACGCACCCTCAGGTGATTCCCGCACCATCGCATCCTTGGTTTGAGACGTTGCACGTCCGCCAATCTCGGGTACTAAACGCCCACTCTTTCTGAACTACGACTCGGCTTGATTCCTCTTGGGATACGTAGGTAGCCCGACGTGGGTCCAGCCGCTCGACCTACCTGGTCATCTTTTTTGCGACTCAGCTCGAGACCAAACCTCACATCCGCGAGATCATCGTTTCACCGCCTGAAATCCCTTTTTTCAGGACGGATCCTATTCTTTTATCGTCGACCCCACTTGTCCTACAAGAAGCGTCGTCGAGGGGCTACTGTTAGTACCCGGTCCGAAAAAAGGCATTTTAAATGTCTGGCCCAGTTAATTAAAACAAAACCCTAAAAAGAATCCCTTTGTTCTGTCAATTCCGCCGTCGGCTGCATGCGTGGAAAGTACGCCAGAATATTGTGCCGATCGGCCTTGCCCTGTTGAATGGCCGATCGAACCTTTAATTTGGTGCCGATCGAACATTATTTTTAAGACCGATCGACCCTTTCTTTTTGTGCCGATCGAACCTTATTTTTAGGGCCGATCGACCCTTCATCTGGCCCAGCCCAATTACCGAAGCACTCTAAATAGGGGTGCCCGGTATCAGCTTTTCACACACAATTTATTCGGGAGAAACGAGATTACACTTGTTTTACCCGTATTTCTTCCCACGTTCTTCGAATCGCCCTAGATTCGATCCCAAAGGCTTGCTACAATTGGTAAGGCTCTTTTTAATATTTTTTGTTCTCTATTATTATTATTGTCGTATTATAATATTTGCATGTTTATTTTAATTATGTCTTTATGCTAGATGTAGGAAATTTTTTAATAGATTTTTAATGCAATAGCCGAGGATGATCTAAGGTTTCGCCCAAGAAAACCCAATGGATCTAGGAACTATTTCTTACTTTCCACCTTAGTAATAATTGTCCCATGATCAACAATCCCCCAAGGATGAACGTTGATTAGTGCACCTTCCGAGGGCCTAACTCAAAGGTTCTAGGGTGTGATCATCAATTAATTCTTTCTCTCCCCTCCTCCTTATGCATGATCCCGTTTCTTCTATCTATTTCTGTAAACACCACACACAACCAACACCCCCCACATGCTAGAAAGACCGATCCGTCGGGCAATAGAAGTGATAGCGTTTCTTCTTCTGTTGTAACTTGACCCCCGAACCCAATCAAATGCTTAGCCTTTTTTTAAAGCTTTGGGCTATATCAAAGTGGCGTGGCGACTCTCAAAATTAAACTAATATTTTAATATGGTCTAAAGCGAGTGTCACTAAATGAATATCCCATTTCGATCCTACTTTACATGATTATTTATTTTAAACCTCCGAATGCGCGTTGCATCGGGACGGGGTATTCATAGTGACACAAGGTGTCACCAACTGCTTTTGGCACCAAAACTAGTTTCTGGAACATTCTGGGATAATACCCAAATGGTCCAAAACAAGTTTATTCCCTGCAGGTCTTTTAGCATGAGCAAAGTACCAAAAGGTACTTCCTTCGCAAGAAACTTATGGAATGTTTCCGGAAGTCTCGGAATAGACTGGGAATTTGCCAAAACGCCCCTTAATGCAATTTTATCGTATTAAAATGCACCTAAAAGGGTAGCGAATTAGATTGGTGTACTTACAGAGCCCCTCGGCAACGTCACTTATGGAAGAAGTGAGGTTGTCGATAAAATAAGACCCAATCCCAATGAGCGGCAGAGGATAAGGTGGATGGCTGGACAATGATCTGGTGAGATCGGATGGCTGGACCTTTGGGGAAAGGATTCCTACGTATCCCTAGGAGGGAATCAAGCCAAATCGTAGTTCGAAACGAAAATGACAAGGAGCAAGAAAAGGTAGAGATATGCTTTCATACCTTTGTTGTGCTTACCTGTAGCTGTCGGAGGGACTGATGCTACTGCTGATGGTGCAAGGTTGTAGCTGCCGGAGGGACTCATGCTGCAACTGGTGGTGACGAGTAGCTGCCGGAGGGACTCACGCTACTATTGCTGATGGTCGTGGCTGCCGGAGGGACTCATGCCACTGCTGATGGGGAGTAGCTGCCAGGGGACTCACGCTACCGTTGCTGATGGTCGTGGCTGCCGGAGGGACTCATGCCACTGCTGATGGGGAGTAGGTGCCAGGGGACTCACCCTACCGTTGCTGATGGTCGCGGCTGCCGGAGGGACTCATGCCACTGCTGATGGGGAGTAGCAGGGGACTCACGCTACCGTTGATTCTTCTGGGGATAGATGTAGCTGTCGGGGGCTTAGGCTACACTTGCTGCTGGTGATGGTGACTGCCAGAGCGACTTAGACCACTGTCGTTGATGAACTGCTAGTTTTGCCGTGCGAGGAACGACCTTTGTTGACGGTTGGTTGACTTTGGAGTCGTGCACTTTGCTTGGCAGGGCAAGGATTTCTCTTGCTAGGAAACTGATTTTTCTGATGCTTTGGCGGTGGGGCCGATGATACTGATGAGCGTTGCTGGGGAGACTGACAGATTTGGAATCTTTGTCTCGGTTTTGGCTGAGGGACAGTCCTCAAGATTTTATGATGCTCAGTTGATCATTGTACCTGCGGGGGGAACAACACTCCAAGCACTATATCTGACTATGCTACTCTGTTAGCAAAGATTAAACTTGTTAGTGTTATGCCTTAGGCCTATGTTTGATAGACTTATGTGTTGACATTATTTATTATTATATGAGATGTTTATCATTTGATTATTATATATGTTTTGTATATTTGTTTATAATAATTTCCGTCCCTAATTATTAAGAGAATAATTAGTATAAATGTTAATGAATAATAATATGATGATTATATGCATAGAGATGCACATTAAATTTATGGGTACTTGCTAGAGAACAAGTGACTGGACCTGACCCGCATGAGATTTATGTCATGGTCAAATGTCATAATTAAATCTCATAAGGTTACTTCATTTAGTCCCTAGACCTGAGATTATCATGACCTTACATATGATGAAAGCCATGTTTGATTTTAGTCAAATGATATCTTAACATGATATTTATAAAGGCTAATTTTGGTATGATCGGATTCATGATGGGAAGGATGATAAGTCAAGATGGAATTTGTCCCTCGAAAGAGAGATGTTTTGCATGGGCCCCTCGATGAGTGATAATGATGAAAGTGTATGTCCATACCCCAATACGATTGGATTATCATTATACTCAGAATCGAGAAAGCATTGAACAAAGACAAGTTGACGAGGACCATGACTTGTGTTCAATATAACATCGTGAGACAAAGGGAGAAATGGAAGTGTACCATTGGAAACGTGAACTCTTACGTTGCATTATTTGGGTAGACATAATGGCTTGCTAGAGTCCGCTTATGTCTTATAAGGGTCGATATGATCGAACTCATTGCCAACATAATGTAATCCTATTGGGTCACACACAACTAGAATGAATTTGATTAAACCTGTGGAAAAATGATTGAGAAAACTCCTCATTAGCCTTGTCTGGTAGTGCGACACAACTAGGCCATGTGCCTCGTGTGGTCGTGCGACACAACAGGTCCTGAGGCGGTTTGACAGAATCCTTTCCTAATTTGATTAGGATTCATATTCTATACTAATGTAGTATAAATATGAATGTCTGTCAACCCTAAAAGTCAAGCCGAAATTCTCAAAAGAAATTCACAACAATATTCTCAATATTATTCCAAGGTTTATAGGATCTAGCAATCTTCAAGAAATTGTTCTTAGATTCATTCAAAGGTGTGGATACCAAAAGAGGGTCTTCGCTCGTTCATCGATCAAGGCCTAGAGTTCAAGCATTCTGAAGAACGAAGTTTGTGACTAAAATCACATTATTAAATCGTTCGATAGCTCAAAAACGGAAAGCGTTCAAGGTTGGTTATTTCTATCTCATAGGTTTCAATTTAATTGTATAGAACGGATCCTAGGCTCTTGGGTTTTATGTTATTTGATGCTTAATTCCGCTGCGCATGGACCCGTAAAACCCAACAGTGGTATCAGAGCCCCGTTCGTATCATTAAGTTTGAATTAACATGCTAGAAAAGTAATATAAATCGTTTATATGTTCTTTTGCATGTTTTGTATGCGATAGATTAATTGTTTTTGAAATAATATGCCTAATTCGTGTTCTAATGATATTGAATTAAATCTGTTAAAAGTCGTTTGCATGATTTAATTGCTCTGTAATTTAGAATTGGTTGAATTCTGCAAATCTGCAAAATCGGCTTCATGGTGTCACGCAACATAGTATGTCTATGTCACACGAAAGATCATGTCTGATGGTCTCTCTAGGTCGTGCGACAGATCAGGACTCTGGGAGTCTCTGTCACGCGACAAAACTAGCCCAATGCAGGCGAGAATCGGTTGTTGAACAATCACCTAATCTGTGAATGTGTTTACAATCTGATACATTTATGTGTTAATCTGGATGCTATAAAATTAAGTTTATAGGGCTATGCTAGATTAATTCATTGTTTATGCATGCTTAGTTAATTAAAATTTGATTTTATTAATTATTGCGATGCATGATTTATGTGTTCTTAAATGTTAAGAATTTTAGACGTTTAGTTGAAACAATATATTGCAATTTCCTGAATGTTTAGATTGAAACATTAAAATTTTGGTTTTATGATTGTTTATGAGAAACAAGTCATTTTACGTGAAATTTAAAAGGAAACTGATTGTTTATAAAAGGTAGTGATTATGTTGCCAAATCAGAGCTGATTTCTGATTGTGCATGTCTAGGAAAGTTCTGTCGTAGGAGAGATTTGGTACTTAAGTAGTCCCTGTGGCTCACCTATCTTCCTGGGAACTTACCTGGTGCACGATTATGAATATCTTTGCTGATATGCTTATAATCTACTTTTAAAAGAACCTTCATTTAACTTTTAAGTTCTTTATGCCAATTCATGATTAAAACACTTGAGACCATTCGGATAGTTTTGGGTGGGCTTGCCATAGCAAGGTACTTTGATTCTATTCGAATGCGAGCAAGATGAGGAAATGGTGGTTCCTTTACGTTTAAAGTGAATGAACTTAATTGGGTTATCAAAATGGTTTTGGACCCAAGGCATAAGATGAGATTAAAATATGCCTAGACATATGATGTCTTGAATAAATCTCATAAAAGATCTAAGAGTCATATATGTGTTATGATTGATGTTTCTACCTAATTAATTTAATTTTGAGCGGTTTGCCATAGCAAACTTGAAATTAAATTAAAGTTGGATCTTAGCCCATTAAATGTATATTATGCTTATTTGCATTGAAAGGTGTATAATTTAGTGGGAGCATTTTATGTAAATGCATTATACTTCTCATATGATATGTTTACTTATATGTGTTCATATTTTATGTATATCTTTTTGTAGAATAAATGACATCAAACAATAATCATCTGTCACTGCGATCTCTCCTTGAGAAGGAGAAGTTGGAAGAGAATGGTACAAACTATATGGATTGGATCCGTAGCGTGGCATTGTTCTCAGGCAAGAAGAAAAACTGTACGTTCTCGAGGAACCTATTCCACCTGAACCTGCTGCCAATGCTACTAGGGCAGTGAAGGATCAATATCTGAAGCACAAGTGTGACTCTACAGATGTTGGATGCCTCATGCTCTCCGCCATGTGCAAGAACCTTTGAAAGGATCTTGAGCACTTGGGGACAGTTGATCTTAACAATCGACTGATGGAAATGTTCCAAGTACAAGCTAGGCAAGAAAGGTATAATACAATTAAGGTCTTGACCTCATGCAAGATGAGTGAAGGACAAGCTATTGGTCCCCATGCTCTTAAGTTGAAGGGCCACATTGAGCATCTTGAAAGGCTCGGTTTTCCAATTAGCCAAGAGTTGGCTACCGACATAATATTGAATTCATTGCCCAAAAGTTTTAGTAATTTTATAATGCACTATAACATGGGTGGAATGAATAAAAACCTTTCCGAGTTAGTTCAAATGTTGAACACTGCGGAAACCAATATTGTCGAGAAGAAAATCGACCAAGTGCTAATGGTTAACAAGGGGAAGGGTTTCAAGGGTAAAGGAAAGGCAAAAGTTGCTAATCCTAAGGCAAATTTTGCCAAACTCAAAGAGGCTGCCAAGCCTAAAGAGGCTAAGCCCAAGTCCCAAGAGGACGCAGTCTGCTTCCATTGCAATGAGATTGTACATTGGAGGAGAAAGTGCACAAAATACAAGGAAGCACTGAAGAAGAGCAAAGGAGTTGCTTCGACTTCAGGTATCTTTGTTATAGATATATTCCTATCTACTTCTAGTTCTTGGATATTGGATACCGGATGTGAAACTCACATTTGTTTAAATGTGCAGGGTCTAAAGAACAGAAAGATGCTTGAGGAAGGTGAAGTGGACCTACGTGTGGAGAATGGAGCAAGAGTTGCTGCATTAGCCGTAGGAACTTATGAAGTTACTTTACCTAGTGGACTAATACTTGTTTTGAACAATTGTTATTACATTTCAGCTTTAAGTAGGAATATTATTTCGATTTCATGTTTGGATAATGAAGGTTTTAATTTTCTTATATGTGATAAGAAGTTTTCCATTTACAAGAGTGATATGCATTATTGTACTGCTATTTCATTCAATGGCCTTTACATCCTTGATGTTGAAAATCGTGATAATGATGTCTATAACATTAACAAGAAGTCTAAACCCAATGATGTAAACCACACTTACTTATGGCATTGTCGTCTTGGCCATATAAATGAGAAACGCATTTCTAAACTCCACAATGATGGATTTTTAGACTCACATGATTATGAATCATATGAGACATGCGAGTCTTGTTTACTTGGCAAGATGACCAAGGACCCATTTACCAAAACTGGTGAAAGGGCAGGCGACTTATTAGGACTCATACATACCGATGTATGTGGGCCTATGAGTAGCGATACTAGGGGAGGATTTCGGTACTTCATAACATTCACAGATGATTATAGTAGATTTGAATATGTTTATCTAATGAAACATAAAAGTGAATCGTTTGAGATATTTCGAATATTTCAAAATGAGGTGCAAAACCAACTTGGCAAAACTATTAAAGTACTTCTATCCGATCGAGGTGGTGAATATTTGAGCCAAGAATTTGACAGTCATCTTAAGAGTTGTGGAATCGTTTCAAAACTCTCTCCACCCGGAGCACCACAATGAAATGGTGTGTCTGAGAGAAGGAATAGAACTTTGTTGGATATGGTTCGTTCTATGATGAGTCAAGTTGAGCTTCCTTTATCCTTTTGGGGACATGCACTAGAAACTGCTGCTTTCACTATAAACAGAGTTCCTACCAAATCAGTTCAAAAGACCCCATATGAGATGTGGCATAGAAGAAAACCTAGTTTGTCTTTCATGAAGATTTGGGGTTGCGATGCATATGTCAAGAAGTTAACTTCTGACAAGCTAGCACCTAAGTCTGATAAATGTGTTTTCGTGGGTAGGAAACGAAAGGATACTATTTCTACAACCGAAACGAGAACAAAGTGTTTGTTGCTCGAAATGGTACTTTCTTAGAAAAGGAGTTTCTTCGCAAAGGAACCAGTGGGAGTAAAATAGATCTCGAAGAAATTCGAGAATCCAAAAACAACATTGAACCTATGGTAGAGACTGGACCAAGTTCACAAGTAGTTGTGGAACCGGTTCAAGATGCACAAGTTCTTCGTCGAAGTGGTAGGTCACGATCCGAACCTGAGAGATATGGATTTCTCGTTACGGAAAGTGATGAAGTGGAGTTAATCGAAAACGATGAACCTGCTTGCTATCAAGAGGCGATGTCCGCTCCTGATTCGGAAAAATGGCAAGAGGCCATGAAGTCCGAATTACAATCCATGGCTGACAATCAAGTTTGGAACTTGATTGATCCACCCGAAGGTGTAAAAACCATAGGGTGCAAATGGATCTTCAAGAAGAAGACCGGCATGGATGGGAAGGTGCACACCTATAAGGCTAGGCTTATAGCTAAGGGATATAGGCAGATTCATGGCATCGACTATGATGAAACCTTTTTGCCTGTAGCTATGCTTATGTCTATTAGAATTTTAATTGCCATAGCCGCATATTATGACTATGAGATATGGCAAATGGATGTTAAGACAGCTTTCCTTAATGGGAAGTTACTTGAGGATGTATACATGATACAACCTGAAGGTTTTGTCTGTCCAAAAAATTCTAACAAGGTGTGTAAGTTGCAGAAATCCATTTATGGATTGAAGCAAGCTTCTAGGAGTTGGAATCTACGTTTTGATGAAGCAATCAAGGAGTTTGGCTTTATCAAGAACGAAGATGAACCTTGTGTATACAAGAAAATTAGTGGGAGCGTAGCACTATTTTTAGTGTTGTATGTCGACGATATCTTACTCATTGGAAATGACATTCTTGCACTACAGACTGTTAAGTCTTGGTTGGAAAAGTGCTTTTCAATGAAAGATATGGGCGAAGCTGCATATATCCTTGGTATCAAGATCTATAGAGATAGATTCAAGAGGATGATTGATTTAAGTCAAAGTACTTACATTGATGTGAATGTGTGCCCAAATTCTATTTTTATTTTTTTAGATTGGATTCACGCGAGTTTGAAAACATCCGGTTTAATTTGAAAAACGGAGTCGCCACGCCATTTTAATTTCCTCAAAACTTTGAATAAAAGGTTTTTAGGGTTCGGAGGTTAAGTTACCCCTTGGGAAGAACGGATCGTCGTTCACCCAAGGTGCCTTGCCGTAGCAAGTCTCCCAAGATTCCATTTTTCGTGCTTGCTTGCGTGCTTTCTTGTGTGCATGTGTTGAAAAGAGAGGTGGGGGGGAATGTTCCAAGTTGTCTTTCGGACGTACAAACCATTTAGTTGGTTGTCGCTCGGGATTCCTTGGATTTTTATGTGTTCGGGACTTTGATCCCGTCCTCATCTTGGACTTGTGATCATCGCTATTTGACCTTGGGTCTTGCGTGATCGAGAGAAGGACTCTCTTTTATAGTCCAAAATTGAGGTTCTTTAGAAAAGGAGTGTCCGTAGCCCATCAATCCTACACCTTGAGGCGATTGAGCTTATATTGGGGCTATCATGCTCGTCTCAAGTGATAATCGGAGATATAGGTTCAAGGTTTATCCCTTTCTAAAGAGATTGTGGCACCTTTAATGGAAGAAACGGTGTAAAGATAGGATCTTTACACCGATCCGTTCCGAAGGTTGCATCAAGTACCAATTGGGGACTAGGGGAATGCATGTTTTATAATAAAAATGACATTTTAATGAAAAGATGACATTTTTGGGTGCAAAGGATGCTCTTTGATTTGCAAAGGATGCTTCTTATGTAAAGAAATGATTTTTAATACTAAGGATGCATTTTTATGTGAAAAAATAGTGTTTTATATGCAAAGGATGCATAAAGACTACATCTTGAAAGCAAAGGATGCTACTTTGATTATAAAAACATGATTTTTAAGTGCAAAGGATGCATCTTTGTATATGAAAATGGGTTTTAGGTGCAAAGGATGCACCTTTATTGTAAAAACATGATTTTTATATGCAAAGGATGCATTTTTATGCATGAAAATGAGTTTTAGGTGCAAAGGATGCACCTTTAATGCAAAGACTACATTTTTATGAGCAAAGGATGCTAAAGATCACATTTTTATGACAAAGGATGCAATGGTAATGCAAATGATGCAAGGGGGGGGGGGAAATGATTTATATGCTCAAAGATAGGATCTTTAACAATAATCTACCAAGTCCCAAGCAAGATATAGCAATATATGAATGCAAGGAGCAAGAATCACATAAGGCAAGTATAATGCAAGATAAGGGGGTGAGAGGTTATTAATGGTGGTGACCTCTTCTTCTTTGGATTTTGTCAAGTGGATGGACCAACTTTTGGAGGCTTCAAGGAGGAGGGGGGTGGCTTCTTGGCACCTTCAGCTTCCTGATCTTCGTGGGATATTTTAGGAGAGTTTTGATGCTGGAAATTGGTATCTCAAAATGGGTAGAGGAGGCCTCTATTTATAGGCAGTCTGGATAAAGCAAATGAGGTCGTGCGGCTAGGAGTTCCCTCCTAATGCAGTCGTGCGACATTATCCCTTGTGACTCAGCATGTTTCTAGAATCATGCAAGGTGGCACTTCTAGAAGGTTTTCCATATTAAGGAAAACGTGCTTTTTCAATTTAAAGCAGTCCCTTCATTCCTCGGAAGGTTCGGAACAGTTCCGGAATTGCTCCCGGACTTTAGGAAAGTCCGGGGAATTGCCGGAAAACTTAACCGGAAGGTTCGGAACAGTTCCATATTAAGGAAAACGTGCTTTTCCATAAACTTCAAGCTCCTTGACATTCCTTTCTAAGGCAGCTTCTAAACCAGCAATGCAGGCTTCGTATTCGACAACATTGTTCGTGGCAGGGAAGTTCAACTTAAGGGCTATGGGCGTGTGCTCATCTTTCGAATCAACCAGTAGCATCCCTATGCCATTTCCTCTTTTGTTAGCAACTCCGTTAAAGAATAGCTGCCATCGGCTTTCAGGCTCGACTACAAAGATCCCTTCATCTGGGAATTGGGGTTCAGGCCCACGGTCCTCATTACTGGGAAAATTTGCCAGATGGTTTGACAATACTTGACCCTTGATGGCCTTTCTGGTCACGTAGTTGATGTCGTATTCAGCTAAGAAGAAGGACCACTTTGCTAGACGCATCGAGAGGGAAGGCTTATCAAAGATGTACTTGATGGGGTCCATTTTCGAGACCAAGTTCACAGGGTGGGCTTGCATATAATGCTTCAACTTACCGACTACCCAGACCAGTCCTGCACAAGTCTTTTCACATGCTGAGTAATTGAGCTCACTCCCCTGCAGCTTCCGAATGACAAAGTAAATGACATTTTCTACCCGAGAGTCTTTCTTCTCCTGAGCAAGCATAGCCCCAACTGCCGTATCAGTGGGAGACTGTTAGTGTTATGCCCTAGGCCTATGTTTCATAGACTTATGTGTTGACATTATTTATTATTATATGAGATGTTTATCATTTAATTATTATATATGTTTTGTATATTTGTTTATAATAATCTCCGTCCCTAATTATTAAGAGAATAATTAGTATAAATGTTAATGGATAATCATATGATGATTATATGCATAGAGATGCACATTAAATTTATGGGTACTTGTTAGAGAACAAGTGACTGGACCTGACCCGCATGAGATTTATGTCATGGTCAAATATCATAATTAAATCTCATAAGGTTACTTCATTTAGTCCCTAGACCTGAGATTATCATGACCTTACATATGATGAAAGCCATATTTGATTTTAGTCAAATGATATCTTAACACGATATTTATAAAGGCTAATTTTGGTATGATCGGATTCATGATGGGAAGGATGATAAGTCAAGATGGAATTTGTCCCTCGAAAGAGAGATGTTTTGCATGGGCCCCTCGATGAGTGATAATGATGAAAGTGTATGTCCATACCCCAATACGATTGGATTATCATTATACTCAGAATCGAGAAAGCATTGAACAAAGACAAGTTGACGAGGACCATGACTTGTGTTCAATATAACATCGTGAGACAAAGGGAATGGAAGTGTACCATTGGAAACGTGAACTCTTACGTTGCATTATTTGGGTAGACATAATGGCTTGCTAGAGTCCGCTTATGTCTTATGAGGGTCGATATGATCGAACTCATTGCCAACATAATGTAATCCTATTGGGTAATGAATTTGATTAAACCTGTGGAAAAATGATTGAGAAAACTCCTCATTAGCCTTGTCTGGTCGTGCGACACAACTAGGCCATGTGCCTCGGGTGGTCGTGCGACACAACAGGTCCTGAGGCGATTTGACAGAATCCTTTCCTAATTTGATTAGGATTCATATTCTATACTAATGTAGTATAAATATGAATGTCTGTCAATCCTAAAAGTCTAGCCGAAATTCTCAAAAGAAATTCACAACAATATTCTCAATATTATTCCAAGGTTTATAGGATCTAGCAATCTTCAAGAAATTGTTCTTAGATTCATTCAAAGGTGTGGATACAAAAAGAGGGTCTTCGCTCGTTCATCGATCAAGGCCTAGAGTTCAAGCATTCTGAAGAACGAAATTTGTGATTAAAATCACATTATTAAATCGTTCGATAGCTCAAGAACGGAAATCATTCAAGGTTGGTTATTTCTATCTTATAGGTTTCAATTTAATTGTATAGAACGGATCCTAGGCTCTTGGGTTTTATGTTATTTGATGCTTAATTCCGCTGCACATGGACCCGTAAAACCCAACAGTGGTATCAGAGCCCCGTTCGTATCATTAAGTTTGAAAACATGCTAGAAAAGTAATATATCGTTTATATATTCTTTTGCATGTTTTGTATGCGATAGATTAATTGTTTATGAAACAATATGCCTAATTCATGTTCTAATGATATTGAATTAAATCTGTTAAAAGTCGTTTGCATGATTTAATTGCTTTGTGATTTAGAATTGGTTGAATTTACGCAATCTGCAAGCGGCTTCATGGTGTCACGCGACATAGTATGTCTATGTCACGCGAACGATCATGTCTGATGGCCTCTCTAGGTCGTGCGACAGATCAGGACTCTGGGAGTCTCTGTCACGCGACAAAACTAGCCCAATCTGGACAGAATCAGTTTGTTGAACAATCCTGCTAATCTGTGAATGTGTTTACAATCTGATACGTTTATGTGTTAATCTGGATGCTATAAAATTAAGTTTATAGGGCTATGCTAGATTAATTCATTATTTATGCATGCTTAGTTAATTAAAAATTTGATTTTATTAATTATTGCGATGCATGATTTATGTGTTCTTAAATGTTAAGAATTTTAGATATTTAGTTAAAACAATATATTGCAATTTCCTGAATGTTTAGATTGAAACATTAAAATTTTGGTTTTATGATTGTTTATGAGAAACAAATCATTTTATGCGAGATTTAAAAGGAAACTGATTGTTTATAAAAGGTAGTGATTATGTTGCAAAATCAGAACTGATTTCTGATTGTGCATGTCTAGGAAAGTTCTGTCGAATGAGAGATTTGGTACTTAAATAGTCCTTGTGGCTCACCTATCTTCCTGGAAATTTACCTGGTGTACGATTATGAATATCTTTGCTGATATGCTTATAATCTACTTTTTAAAGAACCTCCATTTAACTTTTTAATTCTTTATGCTAATTCATGATTAAAACACTTGAGACCATTCGGATAGTTTTGGGTGGGCTTGCCATAGCAAGGTACTTTGATTCTATTCGAATGCGAGCAAGATGAGGAAATGGTGGTTCATATACGTTTAAAGTGAATGAACTTAATTGGGTTATCAAAATGGTTTTGAACCCAAGGCATAAGATGAGATTAAAATATGCCTAGACATATGATGTCTTGAATAAATCTCATAAAAGATCTAAGAGTCATATATGTGATATGATTGATGTTTCTACCTAATTAATTTAATTTTGAGCGGCTTGCCATAGCAAACTTGAAATTAAATTAAAGTTGGATCTTAGCCCATTAAATGTATATTATGCTTATTTGCATTGGAAGGTGTATAATTTAGTGGGAGCATTTTATGTAAATGCATTATACTTCTCATATGATATGTTTACTTATATGTGTTCATATTTTATGTATATCTTTTTGTAGAATAAATGGCATCAAACAATAATCATCATCCTTTGCGATCTCTCCTTGAGAAGGAGAAGTTGGAAGAGAATGGTACAAACTATATGGATTGGATCCGTAGCGTGAGAATTGTTCTCAGGCAAGAGGAAAAACTGTACGTTCTCGAGGAACCTATTCCACCTGAACCTGCTGCCAATGCTACTAGGGCATTGAAGGATCAATATCTGAATCACAAGCATGACTCTACAGATGTTGGATGCCTCATTGTGATGAATGTGTCGCCATTTCTCGCGGGAATGGAATTCGATTCCTTTCGTAGTTTCTTTGAAAAAAACCAAATAAGACCCGGGAAAAAGAACGGAGTCGCCACGCCATTTTTGTTTTAAGGGCCAAAACTTTGAAAAAAGCCCGAGATCAGAAATTTGGGTTCGGAGGTCATGTTACACGCCGGGAAGGACGTTAGTGTGCACCCGGAATGCCTCGTAAAACGAGTCTTCCAAGCTGAAAATCATTTGTGTGTGTGTGTGTGTGTGTTTTGACCAAAATACTTTGAAACTCAGAAAAGTAAAAATTGGGATATCTTTTTAAGACTTTAAACTGATCCCATGATTTTTTGGAAGATTTTTGGATTGAGATTTGGTACTCAAAAGACCTTTTGAAGTTGAGAGCCATTTCTGCCAGAATGAAAAAGGCAGTGGACCTTTGATTTTGAAATGGATTCAAGGGTCTTAAAACTTCATAATCTGGATAAACTCAGAGAATGAAAGTTGCTCCAGACACCTTAAATAAGATTTATGAGAAGGAATTTTCCATTTTGGAGAATATTTGAGGGGTCAAAACCTTCTGGAAACCTCAGATATGAGATCTGGATTCCCAGAAGCTGATGAACTAGCCTCTGAAAGAAAATTTGAAAAGAGGAGTTTTACTCACCCAAAAAATAAAGTAAAAATATTTATGGAAATATCTGGATGTTGGCTACAAAAAGTGTTTTGTAGTCAACACCAAATTCCACATTTATCTGTGTCCAAAAAATTAGACCATGGACTGAGGTCTGAGAAAATTGCTACTGGACAGCAACTTCTCAAGAAAGAAAATATGATTTTAAGGGGGGTTTTGCATCCATGCTTGTCCCCATTTCCCTAGTTTTTGGTTAGTGATCACTTGAAATTTTAGTGGTGAATCAACTATACCAAACCATCCTTGGGGTACATTAGGACTAAGCACTTCATTTGCTTGGGAAGGGGATTTTTATCCTTTGAAAATGAGATTTGATGCTTGAAAATGGTTTTTAGGGTTTTGAAAATGATTTTTCTTTGCAAGAAAGTAAGAGAACTTGAAAATAATTTTGATCTTTGTAGAAGATCATCCATGGAGATGGTCTTCCATGGTGATCTTCTTAGATCTAAAGCAAGAAGATGAAAGAACTACATTTTGTAGTTTGCAAATGCATGCATGGTTGGAGTTTAGGGTAAGGAGAAGGAGGGTTTACCAATCTTCCTTGTGTTCTTGAGTTTTTGGCTTGAGTGTATGAGTGTTTAAGGCTTAAGTATGAGAGTGAGTGGATGAGTGTGAGTTGGGAAAGATTGGAGAGAAAATGGTGACAATTCTTGAAGAATTCTCACTTTGTTTTCTCTCTATATTTCGCCGAGGTTCGGTGCAATTGGTGTTGTGGCTCCTATTTTTGTATTTGGAGGGCTCAATTTATAGCCCTCGAAAGATGCAAACCTATCCGCGTGGATGGGATCCTTCGGCGTGCCTTTGTTCATTAAATGCGGCTCCGGCTTTGGACAAGAGGAATATTTCTTTTTGAAATTTCAAATTAACAGCCAGTTTATTGTTCCCAGCCATTTCTATTTGTGGTTTTATTCCTTTTGTTTTACTTTTTGAGATTCTTTTTGAGGTTTAACCTTAAATAACAATGCCCATTTTACCCTCACTTTGTTAGAAAAGTTAGGATTGTTAGGAATTGTTAGAAATGTTATAACATTCGTTAATTTTCTAACGAAGATTCTAACAAGCTCAAATTGGAGCACTTACAGTAGCCCCTCGGCGACGGCGCTTTCGAAGGAAGCGGGGTCGTCGATAAGAGTAAGGCTCCATATTTGGCAGGATGATCGAGTGATCGGGTGGCTGAACCTAGCGATAGGCTACCTACGTATCCCGAATGGAAATCAAGAAAGTCGTAGTTCGGGTCTTTGAGGTCTTTGACCCTGGAGATGATGGCGTTTTAGGTGCCTCGAACCTGATGAACGAGTTCTGCAGTCGGTTGCTGGAAAGAAACTCTGCTAGGATAAGAGATGACCATTTTCGGTCTGATGGCTATCAGCTCTGCTGGGGATTTTGTGATTTATTGTTTTTCTAGTGATAGCGTCTTAGGTGCCTTAAACCTTGGAGATGGCGTTTTAGGTGCCTCGAACCTTGGAGATGGCGTTTTAGGTGCCTCGAACCTTGATGATGATGGCTTTTTAGGTGCCTCGGACCTTGATGATGATGGCTTTTTAGGTGCCTCGGACCTTGGAGATGGCGTTTTAGGTGCCTCGAACCTTGATGATGATGGCTTTTTAGGCGCCTCGGACCTTAATTTGAAATGGCCTTTCGGTGGACTTCGTCTGCTTAGAAGGAGAGGGTGACCATTTTGGTTGAGTTTGGACCTAATGATAGGCTACCTACGTATCCCTAGTGGGAATCAAGCCCTTTCGTAGTTCGAGTACTACTCGAGATTCCGTTGGCTTTTGGGATTCCGTTAACTTTCTTTGGGGATTTTGTTAGCCTTTCTTTGAGGAAAATCGGACGTATTCTGCAGGAAATCGGTCTTACGTTTATTTGCCGTTGGATGATTTTGATGAAAGATACGGGATCTCGTTATCTTTCTCGGGGAGATCGGTCTTACGTTTGACTGCCGGGGATGATTTTGATGAAAGATACGGGATCCGTTATCTTTCTCCGGGCACTCGGTCTTACGTTTTACTGCCGGGGAAGATTTTGGTGAAAGATACGGGATCCGTTATCTTTCTCGGGGAGATCGGTCTTACGTTTTACTGCCGGAGGATTTTGATGAAAGATACGGGATCCGTTATCTTTCTCGGGGCACTCGGTCTTACGTTTTACTGCCGGAGATTGATTTTGGTGAAAGATACGGGATCCGTTATCTTTCTCGGGGAGATCGGTCTTACGTTTTACTGTCGGGAAGGATTTTGATGAAAGATACGAGATCTCGTTATCTTTCTCAGGAAGATCGGTCTTACGTTTTACTGCCGTTGGATGATTTTGATGAAAGATACGGGATCTCGTTATCTTTCTCGGGGAGATCGGTCTTACTTTTGACTGCCGGGGATTGATTTTTGATGAAAGATACGGGATCTCGTTATCTTTCTCAGGGAGATCGGTCTTACGTTTTACTGCCGGGAAGGATTTTGATGAAAGATATGAGATCTCGTTATCTTTCTCAGGAAGATCGGTCTTACGTTTTACTGCCGTTGGATGATTTTGATGAAAGATACGGGATCCGTTATCTTTCTCGGGGCACTCGGTCTTACGTTTTACTGCCGGTTGATTTTGATGAAAGATACGGGATCCGTTATCTTTCTCGGGGCACTCGGTCTTACGTTTTACTGCCGGGGGTAATTTTGATGAAAGATACGGGATTCCGTTATCTTTCTCGGGGAGATCGGACTTACGTTTGACTGCCGGAGATTGATTTTTGATGAAAGATACGGGATCCGTTATCTTTCTCGGGGCACTCGGTCTTACGTTTTACTGCCGGGGGTAATTTTGATGAAAGATACGGGATTCCGTTATCTTTCTCGGGGAGATCGGACTTACGTTTGACTGCCGGGGAAGATTTTGATGAAAGATACGGGATCTCGTTATCTTTCTCAGGGAGATCGGTCTTACGTTTTACTGCCGGGGGAAGATTTTGATGAAAGATACGGGATCCGTTATCTTTCTCGGGGAGATCGGACTTACGTTTGACTGCCGGGGAAGATTTTGATGAAAGATACGGGATCTCGTTATCTTTCTCAGGGAGATCGGTCTTACGTTTTACTGCCGGGGATGATTTTGATGAAACATACGGGATCCGTTATCTTTCTCGGGGCACTCGGTCTTACGTTTTACTGCCGGGGATGATTTTGATGAAAGATACGGGATCCGTTATCTTTCTCGGGGCACTCGATCTTACGTTTCTTGCCAGGGGTAATTTTGATGAAAGATACGGGATTCCGTTATCTTTCTCGGGAGATCGGACTTACGTTTGGCTTGAGATTGATTTTTGATGAAAGATACGGGATCCGTTATCTTTCTCGGGGCACTCGGTCTTACGTTTTACTGTCGGGGGTAATTTTGATGAAAGATACGGAATTCCGTTATCTTTCTCGGGGAGATCGGACTTACGTTTGGCTAGCAGGGAAGATTTTGATGAAAGATACGGGATCTCGTTATCTTTCTCGGGGAGATCGGTCTTACGTTTCTTGCCGAGGATGATTTTGATGAAAGATACGGGATCCGTTATCTTTCTCGGGAGATCGGACTTACGTTTGCTTAGGGAAGATTTTGATGAAAGATACGGGATCTCGTTATCTTTCTCGGGGAGATCGGTCTTACGTTTCTTTAGGGATGGTTTTGATGAAAGATACGGGATCCGTTATCTTCTCGGGGCACTCGGCACTCGATACTATCCGTTATCTCTAGGTCTTACGTTTTGGAGATTGATTTTTGATGAAAGATACGAGATCTCGTTATCTTTCTCGGGGCACTCGGTCTTACGTTTTACTTCCGGTTGATTTTGATGAAAGATACGGGATCCGTTATCTTTCTCGGGGCACTCGGTCTTACGTTTTACTGCCGGGGGTAATTTTGATGAAAGATACGGGATTCCGTTATCTTTCTCGGGGAGATCGGACTTACGTTTGACTGCCGGAGGATTCTGAGAGGTCTGACTTGCGACGTATATTATTTGGGAGAGAGGGTGACGCGTCAGCATGGCGTGAACTCGCCTTTGAGGACACCGGTGGAGCCTCCCGCCGATATGATGCACCCGAGTGATCGGTCCGTGACACAGGATGATTACGCCGGCCCGGCACTTCTCGGATTTCGTGGCGGCGGAGCCATATGCGACATTCGTCTTGAGGAGGCGAGGATGCCTCGGGTTACGGATAGAGAGGGGCTTGGGATCCGCGGTACCCTCGGGACGGATTTTTCATATATCCCGGGATGGGGTCCGATTGAGGGTGCAGATCCCTCGGCTGGCGGCTTCCACGAGCTTTAGGCCTCGTCGGAGTATGAAGGTATGGCTTCTCTTTATTTTTTTGTTTCATCATCTTTAGCATCACTTCCTTTTTTGACGCTTTTGCTTTTGTGCGGTATTCGGAGGTGGTCGTCGAAGGCGACGAAACAAGTGATCGGAGCCAAGAGATTCATCGGGAGGATGGTCGCTTGCGGGGGCTCCTCGAGCTAGAGCGAGGCGACCACGGCCGAGCGCACGTCGAGACGGGAGGCTTCCCCTATTCGCTCGAGAGACTTCTTCGAGAGACTCCTCTGTCTCCTCTCCTTGATCCCCGCGCAGTGCGCGCCGGATCACGTCATTCTCGAGGGATCCACACGGGCGGGGACACGTATGGCGGCATGGCGGGTCGTCTTCGTACGTCCGGGGAGTCCGACGCCTTCACCTTCGGATACGATTTTTTCGCGAGATCTCGGCTTGCCCTATCGAGAGCGTGCCGGTTGGTCCCGATGAGCCTCTTTTTGGAGACGAGGACGATTCTCGAGCCCGAGATTTTTAGGGCTCCTGAGGAGGCGGGCCGAGTCGCAAGAGGGCGGGCGGACATCGGGCGCTAGAGACTCCGATTGATTTTTTTCTTTTGAGATTTGAGATTGAGATTGAGATTTGTACGGCTTATGCACATTTTTTTTCTTCTTTTTCTTTGGGATGTAATAATTTAGGATTTTATTGATGTTTGTTTGTTTTTTTATGCACACTCCTTTTTTGGAATGTAATAATTTAGGATTTTATTTTATGAACGCAATGCGGTATGAATGCGGTGTTGCATGAGCCTTGGTTTTTTGCTAGGGTGTTTGGTATATGGGTGGTTTGGGGAGGTTTTTTTTTTGCACGGGTTTCGAGCAACCGGGACGGAATATTCCTCTTTTGGTGTAGCGGCTTGGTACATTGCATATTTTTACGATAAATGACAAACATGTCCGCGCGGATAGGGTCTGCATCGACATTGTCCTTTAATTTTGCTTGAGATCCGGTCTCACTTTATTTCAAATTCAAATATCCTCTTCAACCTCCGAGTCCAAACGGCCATTTTCGGGGAGAAAGAGAAAAACCATGGAAAACCTTAGAAAAGCTCCATCAAAATTGTCCCAAGAATCCCAAATGTCATTCTTCAACAAGTTCAAGGATTGGTCCCGGGAGATTATGCATGAGAGGAGGTCCTTCTTTGAAGAAAGGTACAAGGTGAAGTGCTTATGGTCTCTCAAGGAATTGATTCCGGATTACAGTCTTTTGAGGGCTTCTTCCTCATTTTGGGATACTAGGAGGCATGTCTTTTGCCTTTCCTTCAACGAGATTGTTCCATTGTCGAAGAGTTTCGGGCCTTGCTTGGTGGTCTGGAGGTGGAAGAGATAGCGGTTCCTTTGCCTGGAGGGGCTTCTTTTGTTGACAGATTGTGCGTCCTCCTTCATCTTTCCCCGGAGGAAGCGCAAGGTATGATCTGTGGTCCCGATCATTTCGATATTTCGGTCTTCCTGACAGATTTAGGGGCCTAGGCTTGGATGATGCCTATTGGGATGCCTTTGCACTTTGTATGTTTGGCACCCTGTTCATGGTCTATTCCTTTGGGATCTGTCATCGATCTCTGCTAGATGTTGTCGTTCACTTTGTCGCACAGGCGAGAGATGTCGTTCCTTTGATTACGGGGAGACTTTTCATGCTCTCGATAAGTGGCTGCGGGAAGACGGTATATGCACGGGGGCAGCCCGTTCCTCTTGACCACAGTGGGCGATGGAGCGTTTGGGGTTCTTCGGGAAACTCCCGACATGATCAAGCCTTGGACATTTGCCGGGAGGGGGTTCTTTGTAGATTTCGATGATCGGGGCTCATGGGAACGTTGGATGGCTGGTCTCCCGGGCCCGAAGATATCAGATGGTCGGTGCCTTGTTGGCGGGTGGAGACTCGCGAGTGCTTGAGGATGGGTCTCATGTGGTCATGCTTCCGGGGCTTTCTCGGTCTAGCTTCTATATTTCGGCTTTAGTTACAGAGACAGTTTGGCACTGGAGCAGGTTCCTTTGGGGGATTTTGATGATATAGCCACCGGGGTGGTGGCTCCTGTTTCTATGGATGATCCCTCGGTGTTTCCATTTCTTTCCCGAGCATGGAGGTATGATGCCTTTCCTCCTCGGGTTATTCTCGGGCGTCAGACCGGTGTTCCACGACCACTTGGTACACGGATTGGTATGAGAGGCATGCAGGAGAGACTCGGGTGGCTATTTTCGAGGCGGCGTGAGGCCATTGTGGGTGCGGAGGACTGGCTGTTTACGAGAGGAGGAGGGCCGAGGCGAGGGCCAACCCTCATGACAGGAGCGGAGACGGCTGTGACCGACTATGAGGCTTACGTCAAGAGACGAGGAGAGGAGGGCTCCTATGCTACCGGCTAGGCTACGGGGAGATGAGAGATGACGCTAGGGCTACTAAGGCCACTGGCGGAAGGCTGGTTTGATAGATCCTGTTCCTATACCGAGCTTGGTAGGAGGAAGGCTGACATTTTTCCGGTTCGAAAAGAAGACTCGAAGGGGGAAGAAGAGGGGAGAGGCCGGTACGAGTGGCTTGGAGTGACTCACGAGGTTTCCGAGTATCCCTTTCTTGTCATGGCGGACACATTAGTTTGATTATGTATCTTAGTTTCTTTTAGCGAGGTTGCCGGTTGTAGGAATGAATCGGGCTTAGACTCATCAAAGAGCTTTTAATTTGTAATGAATATTTGAATTGCTTTAGAGTTTTTCGAGACGCTTTCATGGTACGATCAATTGTATTGATGTCAAAGTATGACTTTTATTTGTGTTTTAGACCGAACCGTTTCATTTGCCTACGTTCCCCTCATTTTGAGGAGCTCGGGTCTTCGTAGTTCAACTTTGATTTTTTGTTGTTTTGTTTTTTTTTTTTTTTTTTTTTTTTTTTTGTTGTTTTTTTTTTGTTGTTTTTTTGTTGTTTTTTTTTTTTTTTTTTTTTTTTTTTTGGTGCAACCCTGTTTTTACCTAGGCCGCCCTTCTTGGGTTTTCAACCTAGTTGGGTATTACTCTTTTAGCACTCTTTTTTTTTTTTACGCGTAGTATACGCGCGGCTTGTCACCATTCACTTTGGGTGTACAAAGGGATTCCGTCGAGGTCTGCAAGTTGCATGGCTCCTCAGGAGAAGATCTTACGGACGACATATGGCCCGACCCATACGGGCTCCCATTTGCCGAGGGGTTGATACGGGTGGGGGCTTTTCTTTCAAAACGAGATCACCTTCTCGGATCTCCCGATGCTTTACTTTCTTGTCGAAGGCTCTGGCCATTCTTCCTTGGTAGGCTCGGATGTGTTCCATGGCCTTCGGTCGGCGTTCATCTAGTAGGGCCAATTCGTCATGGCGACTGGAGCCATTCGACCTCGTTGATACGGTTTTCCGGCGGTATACGGAGCGAGGGTATTTCCGGCTCGATTGGGAGTACGGCTTCCATTCCGTATGTGAGGGCAAGCGGTGTTTCCCCGATTGTCGTTTTGGCCCGATGTTACGCCCAGCCCCCGAGTGCCGAGTGTAACTTCTCGGGCCAATCTACGCCTTGGGCGGCCATTTTCGGATGATATTTTCCGAGTCTTGTTTCTTTGCCTTGACGGCTCCGTTGGTTTGGGGCTGTAAGGAGATGACTTGTGACGGGTTATTCGGAATTACGCGGCGGCTGTCGCATTCCCCTTGAAGTGGGATCCATTATACGAAATGATTTCGGCTGGCAACCCATATCTGCACATGATGTTTTCTTTGATGAAGAGGGCTACTTTCCTTGAGTTGAGAATTTTGTAGGACTTTGCAGAGCATCCTTTCCGATTCCTTCGAAGAAATCACCAATCTGCGTCTCTTTAGGCTCTTCCGCAGTTCCCAAATTCACACTCGTCAAAATCTCTTCGGCAGCTTGGGCTCGATTTTCCTCTTTCTGGACAACCTGCTTAAAGATTTTTTTTGTTGATTGATTTTTTTTTTCGTTTAATGTGTCTGCTTCTTTATCTAATGAATTATTATTAAATTTTTTTTTTAATTAATTAATCATTAGTTAAAGTGGCAATCAAGGGATACTCAGAAAGGTTCGTCATTTCATTGAAAACGAAAAGGAATACAGCGCTTGCTACAGACTCGTAGTCTTCAGGCGTAAGGCCATCGGACGACCCTAGAGACTCGATCTTAACAAAGAGAGGCGGGAGGACTTGTCCTAGATTGACACAAAGGGACGGGGGACCAATCCAAGCTTGGTGATCATTTCCTCCTTGGTCGCGGACGGGCACGAGAGGTTTTCCCAATTTTTAGCGGCTTTGCTATTGGTGGCCTCATGACTCGGGAAGCTGTCTTTGTTTTTGTTTTCCTTTCTCAATTCTTTGCTATCATCTCTTGGACCGAGCCGAGATCAATCGAGATCGCTTTTTGTATCTCTTCTTAGAACAATTCTTTGCATAACCGAGACCATCCCAATCATCGAGGGAAATTCCGTGGCCTTAGCTTTTGGCACTTTGTCAATTCGAATTCGGGTTTCGGATCTTCTGGCGTAGGAATAGTGGTTGTGAGCTTCTCGAAGCTGTTCCACCGGAGTCGAGGCACGCCTACGAAGGTATACTCACTCTTCATGGTAGTGGTAGCCCCGGGTATCTTGGGTAGGTCCGGGAACATTCTACGGACCGGGTTAGCCTTGGTTCCTCTAAACTTGTTGAGGCTATCCTGTAGTTTTAGCCATCACTGCCGTAGGAGTGGGCTCTGTGATGTTTCTGGTTGTGTGGGACCCTTTACAAAGTAGTCGGCCAAATTAGGGTGAAGGGGAGAGATTTAGGGTTGTCGGCCGGGACCTTTCTGTGGCGGCTTCAAATCTTTTTCCTTTTGCGGTGTCAGCTGAGGAGGCCTCATATCCCGGGCCGTGGCGAGTATTGTCCTTTCACCTCGATGAGTTTGTGAGTTCCTTGTTGGTGCTTCCCAGGACCGAGGCCGAGGTAGATAGCTCATTTTCTCATCATTTTCAAGACCGGTGGGATTTTATCCCGAGTGACCGTCGGATCTATGTTGCACACTTGGGCCTTGGGAGGCTCGACCGTGAAGCCCGTTAGCATGAGACCTTCCTCGTCATGTTTGATTTCAGAATAGGTATTCCGCCCATATCTGTGCCCTCTAAAGTGACTAAATCTCTCGTAAATGGTCGTCGGATCCCCATTCGAGGCAATTTCACACCTTGGTGGAGGCTTGAGGCGACCCCTTTGACTTGATGGAGCCAAGGTCTTCCCGACGGGGCATTGAAAGTAATCGGGATGTCGATAACCCGGAATTCCACGGTATCAATTTACGTCCGAACCGGAGGTCCAAGGTAGCAACTCAGGGGCTGCTCGGGATGTTGAGTCGTAAGCTTTGGCGTGAGGGAAGAAGGCTTCAAGTACGTAGTCTTGATATCAAGCAAGCTCATGATCTTTGCCGGAAGAATGTTCATTCGGACCCATTATCAACCAGGACCCGAGGAGGCGTCGTTCATCCAATTGGGTGTGATGAAGAGAGGATCGTTATGATCGGCCCCAAATTGAGGGAGGTCGAGATCTGTGAAAGTGATTATGTTCCCGTAGTGGATGTTTCCAATCAGTGTACCACGTCCTCGGGAGTAGCATTAATAGGGACTAGAGTGCGGGCCGGGCTTTCTTCCGGCTTCGGCTTATGGGGATAGGACGAAGTGAGTAGAGACCGAGAGGAAATGTTGGCTGTGTTTGCTTCAAGGGTGAGCACGGGATCCTCTTTTCGGGATGCGGAGTTTGTTTGTCTTAGCACGGGGCGGCGATCTTCTTTCGGTGCTTGATATGTGGCCTTCTTATACGCCTTGGGATTCCCTTGGAAGATACGCCGGATCGGGTCAAGCAGTTAACTTCCTCATCGATTGTCTCTTGGCTGGATTTCTTCAATCTTTGCTAGGGTCAACGGGGAGCCCTTTTGGCTATTGGCCTTTGGTTACGACGGAGCCTAGCAACGGTGAGGGCGGCATGCGGCTCCTTCTGGGCGGCCCTTATAAGCGCTTCCCAGGTCACCGGCTTTTGGGTTTGGGGTTGTGTTGTTGCCCCTTGGATGGCCCATAGAGCTAGGGCGTCCTCCGATTCACTCTCATGGTCGGCCTTGCTCATAGTTATCATGCAACAAGAGTCGTTATCATCGGGACTCGGGGGCTTTTCGATCTCATCCCTTGGATGGCCCACAGAGTTATGGCTATCAGCCTCCATTTCATCGTATATCCTTTTTCTTTCAATCTTGCAAGTAGGGCAGCCACAAGTGAAGGATAGGCAACGTTCCCCTTCGGAGTTTGATGTAGCGGCTCGATAGATACGTGTCCAAATAAGGAGCACCGGGGTCCATTGTCGAGCCGGAGCAATTAGGAAGGCGTCATGTGGATTCATAGGTATGAAGGCCAGGGGAGACGTTCGGATCGATAACCCTTTTCGGTGATTGCGAGGCACTCGGCTGCGCTCGAGCGGCCCGGCTGTGACCCTTACGGTTGTTTTGCCATCCGTTCTTGGGAAAGAAGAAAAAGATCCGATAACGTTTACGAATTCTTCATCTTCGGTGGCTGAAACCCTCCATTCTGACCGGTGCTTCAATGAACCCTTTCCATTCACCGATCGGGTTCTTATAAGGGACGTTGTGTTCTAGAATTTCGGATATGTACGGATGCAGGCGCGGGCTTTCTTGTCTCTCATCCTCTGAAGTATCAGGACATTGACCGCATGTGCATCTTACGAGGTGCGGTTCTTGGGGGTCCACCCCTACCGGCATTTGACTTGCATTTTCCGGTGGTCCCTCATCGTCACTTGTTGACAACCAACCATTGTGCCTGGCTCCCATGGGCTCATTTCCGACATGATTGTTCCAGTTGTTTCCGGATCGGGGGCCTCGGTTGACTCTTCACTCTCGTCATCATCATCATCGTCGCATCATCGGAATCTCCTTCCCATACTACGGGATTTCGGTGAGAGGAACGCCGATCAAACCCGTTAGGGAATATGGGTGTGTGCGGCCGCAAAAATTGTCATATGTTCCCATTCCCGGAAGTGGCAATTGTGACTCAGCTTCTCCTCCCAGAAATTGCGGGGGAAGAGTGAGAGGGGGTGGCAGGTATTTAACACCGGGTAGAATGTAGGAGGGTTCTTCCTCCTCTGATTCTTCAGTTTCACTGCCTTCGGGGTCGTATTCGACTTCTCCAATAGCCGGTTTGTGGAAGTGTACTAGCTCCGGATGCTCTTCGGCCTCTTTCTTTGATAAGCCCCAAGTCTGAGCGCTCGCCGAAGCTTTCTTGTTCGATTCTTCTTGATTGTTCCAACCATCTTGTGTAAATGGTCCTCTCATATTTTGACCGGAACAGCCCCATCTCTTCAGTATTGGCCTTCCCTTCATCCGAAAAATAGCGGGCCTCGTATTCTTGCAAGGAGTCTCTGACATGAGACCAAGATGGGTTGATTCGTTCGATATCCTCAAGGCCGAGGGGAATCAGTCGGGATCCTCGACGAGGTTGGCCACGGGTATTTGGGGACCTTCATCGGCATCTTCCTGGGCATGCGAAGATTCTCCGCATTCAATCATATTCACTGATTATGGTTCCTTGGCGGGGATTTTTGACTGTGTTAGGCCCCTCGGGGCCTTCCAACTTTCCTTGCTCTATTAGCCCCTGGATTGTCTTTTTCGAGTGAAGCGGTTGTCGATCGAGATGTCCGTGAGCTTGATGAAAAGCACAATACTTTGTAGTATCCACGGGAGCATTCGGATTCTGGGTTGGAAATTCTCCAAAGGCCGCGGCAAGCCTTCTTTCACCGAGTCCCCTAAAGATGTCATTCAGAGGCATTCCAAAGTTTTCGAGATTCATGACCCGTGAGTGCAGGCTCGGCTGGTTTTCGGGAGCAAAAGGAGTCGTGTTGTTACATTCCTGTCCCGCATAGTTAATCATTTCTTTGCCTTTGGCGGGAGCGAGGGCGTGTTTGCAGGAGGAGCCCGATATCTCGTAGGCGAGGTGCGGCGGCCGGTTGCGATTGTAAGCCTTTTCAAACTTAGGCTGCAGAGTTAACCATGGCCCGTAAGTCTCGAGTATGGGAAGTGACTCGAGGGAGGCTCTCGAGATGTGGTTTCAAGCATGGTGGAAGATGTCCAGTTGTTCCTCTTCGGAAGGAGGGATGGCCATTTCACCGAGTTTCGAATTCCACCGCTTGTAAAAGTCCCCAACATTCTCATCAGGGCCTGTTACCATTTGTTGTTTGTAGGTCAACTCTATTTGTTTCCCATTCCAAGTTGGCCTTATATTTCTCTGTGAAGGCATTGGTAATCTGGTCCCATGTAGCCCTGGCTTCAGGTTTCAAACGGAAGAACCATTTTAAGGCACTGGACTTCAAGGATAGACTGAAATAGTCAGCCAGCTGCTGATTGGTACATCCTTTGGCTTTCATCGCCAAGGTATATGTGTCCAAATGGGTTTTCGGGCATGCAGTCCCATCAAAGAGATCCAGATTAGGCATCACGAATTTGTGGGGCAGAGGAACAATGGAGTCAGGGTGTAGGCGGAAGGCGGGACTTCTTGGCGATCGGTTCGGCGATCTGCGCTTTCATTTCCTTGTGTTGTTCCATGAACCGGGCCGAGATGAGGGTCTTGTGGTGGAACCATGGCATTCAAGCTAGTGGCTGAGCTAGAGAGGAGCTACCACTGGGAGGCGGGGAGCCGGTGGAGGGAACGGCCGATCCGGGGACGTAGGTGAAAACCTGTCACTGGGGCTGAGTTACCACAGGGAGCATGGGTAGGAGCCTGAGCAAAAGGATAGAACCTTGCGGCTTGCTGTTGATTTTCAACTGGCAAAGTAGGTGGAGGCAGCCCCGATGTGGCCGGATAACTTGGATTTCCAGAGTGGGGCCCGTAAGTAGGCTTGAGTGCGGGCTGCTGTCCCGGATTGTTGAATTGCATGGCTGCCTGTGGTGAAGGTGTGTAGCCCGGGGGGTACTGCGGTCCTGGTGATTCGGATGACACCGGGATGGAGGCTTGGTAACCCATAGAAGTCTGAGTGAGGAATGGATTTGTGTGAGGAGCAGCTGAACTAGTACTGTTCTGAGGAGGGGCTCCTGACTGTGGCCCAGAACCAAGTTGTGGCGGCATTCAAACTGTGATGTTGCTGTGAAGGTCCGGATTGATCGGTTCCGAACTGAGGCGGGATCCCGATTAGCTGTGGCATTCCGAGATAGCCCCAACCATGAGAAGACATTCCGTACTGATTTTGCCCCCACTGATTTGTGCCGTCGGGCTGCATGGATCCGGTGGTCTGTGGTTGGGGAGCTGGCTGACCCAAAAATCGAGGAGCATGGGTTCTGGTAGTGGCACCATAGGAGGTGGGTGGCGGCATCCTGGTGTAATCAGGGCGACTGAGAGTGGGGTTGGCATCCTCGTCTTCTTCCACGGTGAAGGTGCCATCGGGATTGAGGCTGGCGGCCAAACCGTGACTCTTAATAGCCTCCATAAGGCTGTTTAGCTGTGCTTCCTGTCGTAACCTCATCTGTTCTGCTGGTGATTCCCTGTTGCTCTGTCTGAGGGGTCCCGGGAGGCGGAGTGACGTTATCCCCATCATTACCGGCTGATGCAGACATTCTGAAACCCGGAGTCGGAACAAATGGTGAAGCTGACGATGCGCTTGACTCTTCCCAACTGATCAAACGGTGACCCGGTGCCCGAAACCAAGCTTTGTGCGGAGCTGCGGGGGAAAGGACACGAAGGTTCAGATGTCTGGGAATGGAAGGAGGGTAGGTGTTTGGGCTTTTGGCTCATGCAACATGCAGTTATTTGTTCATGTTTACTTAAAACATGCTTTATTAACCTAATCGGTTGGAAAAGATTGCTCTTCTTTTTCGCAAACTACTCTGGATCCTGGATCAGTGGGCCCCGTCACTACGTCTATAAGCCCCTCGTATTCCACCTGTATTTCGACCTCCCAGGGTGGATGCCCGGGCGAGGTCCTATAGGGCAAGCGGGTCCCATCGACCGAAAGAAAACGATCCTAAAAGTCTGGGGTAATCGGAGTCTTAACGATCATTCGATGTAAATTACGGACAAAGGCGACGTCAAAAGTCAAGATCATGTCCGAGGGCTCGACGAAAAGTCGGCATGATTTGGACCGATAAATGTCCACGATTGATCTTGATTTGTCGTCGCTTAAAGCCGTAATTAGGCATGGAATATTCATTAATCCTTGATGACTCGGTGTCAATCTTTGGGAGTCGAGTGTATAATTTGTGCGCCGTAGCCGAAGTCAAGGCGCCGGTCAATATCTTGGTCAAAGTCCGCGACGGAAAACCGGCGTAACTTTGACCGATTAGGGACCCCGAAAGATATTGAGTCGGTATGCCGACAAAGGCTTGAAAGGAAAGGTCTATACACGTATGTGGCATGACACGTACCGGACTAAAAACCAACCGGGTCTCGGACAAAGTGTGTCACGGACAAGTGCATGGTCGACACGAGGCTCCATGGGATGTTTGGGTAGTCCCGTGCTCATCCGAGAGGCGTAATAAGACCAAACGGACCGCGACAAGGATTTCCAGGGTTAAGGACGTAGTGTGCGATTGTACGGTCACGTGCGCGTAGTGTGCAAGCGCCCATATTCTTTTTCCGAGTAAAATAGAGATTTTTTTATGTGTCTTAAAAATATGATGCATGATTTTTTTTTGAAAATTTCTTTTTTGAAAATCCTTTTTTTTTTAAAATCCTTTTTTTTTGAAAATTTTAATGAGCACATAAGCACGTAAGCACGAAAATTCCGACGGTTAGGGACATTATTACAAATCAAAATTTTGACTTTCTCCGAGGCGGCCAAAACAACACGAAAACTGTGCAAAAATCAACACACACACAAAAATGATTTTCAAAGCCGGGACGGAAGCTTGACCCTCAAAAGCTTTTTTTTTGAAAACGGTGATACCGGTACGTGGGATTGTTAAACCACAATTTATCCCCGACTCGTGTTAGGAGGCGATAACGGGAAGTTTAATGGTTTCCACCAATATACCAAGTATCATTTTTTTTTTAAAAAAAAGCTTAGTCCCCAGCGGAGTCGCCACTGTGATGAATGTGTCGCCATTTCTCGCGGGAATGGAATTCGATTCCTTTCGTAGTTTCTTTGAAAAAAAACAAATAAGACCCGGGAAAAAGAACGGAGTCGCCACACCATTTTTGTTTTAAGGGCCAAAACTTTGAAAAAAGCCCGAGATCAGAAATTTGGGTTCGGAGGTCATGTTACACGCCGGGAAGGACGTTAGTGTGCACCCGGAATGCCTCGTAAAACGAGTCTTCCAAGCTGAAAATCATTTGTGTGTGTGTGCGTGTGTGTGTGTGTTTTGGCCAAAATACTTTGAAACTCAGAAAAGTAAAAATTGGGATATCTTTTTAAGACTTTAAACTGATCCCATGATTTTTTGGAAGATTTTTGGATTGAGATTTGGTACTCAAAAGACCTTTTGAAGTTGAGAGCCATTTCTGCCAGAATGAAAAAGGCAGTGGACCTTTGATTTTGAAATGGATTCAAGGGTCTTAAAACTTCATAATCTGGATAAACTCAGAGAATGAAAGTTTCTCCAGACACCTTAAATAAGATTTGTGCGAAGGAATTTTCCATTTTGGAGAAGATTTGAGGGGTCAAAACCTTCTGGAAACCTCAGATATGAGATCTGGATTCCCAGAAGCTGATGAACTAGCCTCTGAAAGAAAATTTGAAAAGAGGAGTTTTCCTCACCCAAAAAATAAAGTAAAAATATTTATGGAAAGATCTGGATGTTGGCTACAAAAAGTGTTTTGTAGTCAACACCAAATTCCACATTTATCTGTGTCCAAAAAATTAGACCATGGACTGAGGTCTGAGAAAATTGCTACTGGACAGCAACTTCTCAAGAAAGAAAATATGATTTTAAGGGGGGTTTTGCATCCATGCTTGTCCCCATTTCCCTAGGTTTTGGTTAGTGATCACTTGACATTTTAGTGGTGAATCAACTATACCAAACCATCCTTGGGGTACATTAGGACTAAGCACTTCATTTGCTTGGGAAGGGA
>JAFEMH010007840.1:0-74001 GCA_022495995.1 Adenophora triphylla var. japonica
AATCGATTTAGAGGCCACCATATTTAATGGCATTTCGTATGAGATATCAACGCAATTTTAGAGATATAATCGTCTTTTGACCACCTCACTCCCAACAACTGTATTGTTTGGATTATTGATATAATTATATATCATATGATGTTGACAACTGCGCTTTCGTTCAACGACAACAATCATACCCATTAGCTTGAGGTAGTAAATAAATAATTAATCAATATTGCAAGTATGCAAAACTACATGATTATTTACACAATTTCAAGTTGAATAGACAAGAAAAGAATTGAAATGTTATGTGAAGTGGGGTGGGGTGGGGTGGGGTGGGGTGTTATGTGATGCTAGCCAACATTGAAAATTGCAACATTTCATTAATGAATAACTCTTGTTTCATCAAACCCTAGCAAAGACTTCTTGAAAATTGAAATCATTCAAACAAAAAAACCTTTCTTAACCCTTGTTCTTGAAACTGCCCCTGTCTACTTTGGTACATCATTAATGCTTCTCTGTTTTAGGTGTGTGTCCTCATCATCACCACAACAGACACAGCCAGAAACACACACACACACACAGATGTGTGTGTATGTGTGTGTGTGTGTGTGTGAGAGAGAGAGAGAGAGAGCGAGAGAGAGAGAGAGAAGAGAGAGAAAATCTTAGCAATCCAAATTCCATATTAGTGTGACTAAACATTTGGAGAGGAAGGAAAACAGGAAAGTACAACATTTTGTAAGGTTTGCAGGATCATATAAAATATAGGAAAATGATATGAATGGTTGTATTAAGATTCACTCTAATGGTTTGAGATAACACTTTCCAAGAGTGAATCTTTAAAGTAAAAAAAAAAATCCCAAAAATGAATGTCCAAAAAAATATTCAAAAAATTGATTTTTTTCATACATTCATTTCGGGACGGAGTTAGTAATACTAATGATTTAAAATTGTTAGGGCTAATGTCGATAGTAAGTCGTTGGATTATTGATGATATATAATATGATACACAAAAGTGATAACACATCAAATTTTTGCGGTAAATGATGAAAATGCGGATTATATTAAGCAAATGTTCCTTTCTTTTAGACAAGTTTTAAATTCATTTTTAACTCAATGGTGACACATATCACCGTTAAGAGCATGATCTTGATCTCTAAGAACAAAGAAATACATATCTAGTTTTCGGTATCTTTACCATTTTCTCCGTTAGACGAAGCCTCAAGTTTCTCATTATTGTCTTCCACCTTTGGAGCTTCTGCTTCCTTGACTTCTCCCGAAAGATCTTGCAGCTGCAAGAGTTATAGTTGTGTAAGACTAAATGCGTGCGGTGTGGAGTGTCAATGGATAAGGTAACAGTACTTCTAGATGATGAAAAGAAAAGCTCATAGGCTAGCTTACCCCTAAGTTCTTTAAACTAGTTGTGACATCTTCTTGTTGTTGCTGAAGAGTGGTTCTGAGTTCTTGGAATTCCTAATTTCATATATATATTAAAAAAAAACAAAAGATAAAATATATTTTAAAGTAGAGAGAGAATTTGAGATTGAATTAGGATATACTCCATCTCATAAAGATCGTCCCATTTCCAAAATTGTTAGGTTAGAAATAAATGAACTTCCAAAATTGCCAACCAAGGAAGAAGAGGGAGAGAAAAGAGGATTAGAGCCAACCATGGAAAAAGAGGGGGAAATGGAGTAATAATTAAACTTCATTAAGGTTAGTAATGAAATGAACATAGGTTGTTAAAAATGTATGAATGGTCAAATGGGACTATCATTATGGGACGGAGGAGTAGGAATCTCTCTTACAGATCGAAGTTGATCCACTTCAACGTTAAGTGTTTGCTTCAGATCAGAAAGCTCCTGCACGAATCAAGGAAATTGTGTAAGCTGCAAGATGAAGATTGTCTGCAGACAAAATGGAAGTATTGGCTAGATATGTTGAAAGGACTAAGTTCCTAGAAAGACGGATTGATATGAACCCGGTTAGGGAAACATAGAGAGGCATGGATGGTTCAAAATATCCATTATTTATGTTGTATGAACCCGATTAGGGAAACATAGAGTGGCATGGATGGTTCAAAATATCCAATATTTATGTTGGATTTTCAGCCTTAACCATGGCCTAGTCATGGTTCTTCCCATGGCCATGATTTATATATATACTAGCCGTTTTATGATCAACGTTTTTCAGCATTTTTGATCCAACTTCGACAGACCGTCCAGAATATTCTAGACATTCAAATAAGGCTTATAATATGTTTTCGGAAAGCCATGTGAGTCTGGTTTCCAATGGACCAAACGGATCCTTCATCGGAGTCTTCTAAAAAAATGTTATGACTGATTCTCAAGGGTGATCTTTCTAGACGGGAATTGTCAATTTTGACTCAAGATTCATTCATCTATCAAGTTCATTCTAGAGACTAATTTCCCTTGTTTGTTTATACATGTGAACACACCCTTATTCCTAGACATTTATTTTAATGTATATCCTATTTTGTATTGAGCACTATATAAACTCAAGTGCTACTTCATTTGTACTCATCGAATTTTTAATTATTATATGAGAGATTCTCTTGTTCTCTAAACTTTGAATTCATTAAGAAAGTGTTCTTCTTGATTCAAGTCCGACTTATCCAACGATTCATCACCATCGTTTGTGGCGTCATTCACTTAGCCAAAGGTTGTCGTTACATTGGGAATGGAGGTCTTGGTATCCACCATTCCATCTCACATCACTTAAGTCCTTCGGTTTGTGTCACATTTGGGGGCATCAGGTCAAGGTATCGGCCATTCATCTTCGATTCTTCAATTAGAACGATCTAGGGTTCCTTTTGGATCGTTGGGTCTTGTTGATTCGGGCAAGGTTCACATCACGGACCCATTGCACAAGGCTCTCGCCAACGCAGAGTCTAATGTGTGAAATCTTAGAAATGTATATACTACCTCTGTCTCAAAATGAATGTCCATAAAATTTTCAAATGTATTCTTGATCAAGAGCACATTTGATATTTTTTTGGACATTCATTTTGGGACGGAGGGAGTAACATTGTTTAGTCCCTATACACAGACCTTCGCATACTATACAAATTAAAAATGGAACAAACTTGATGCTGCAAGACACCTTTCCCTTCTAATCCTGAGGATTGCAGTCCACTCCACGTCCCAAGTTTAATTACCTAGTTTCTTCTCTTACCTTCTCGATATTCCTAAATCTTCTTTTGTTGCATCACTGATTCCACTTACAACTAGAAAAGAATGTAAATGTCCAATGCCCAAAAGGATGTAAACTTAGTCAAGACTCACGGTGAGCCTCACACGACAAGGAAACTTAAAAGAAAAGCCCTACCATAGCACTATTCATTAATCCTAGCAATAATTGTTTATTTATGTACATCAGAATGCATCAATTTTCAACTATAATGTGTGTCAAATGTTACGGTTCCCACTAGCGTCTATATAAATTACTGATTGTCACTCATTGAGTCCTCATAACACAAGTGAGGATGAAGCAGAGGCACTGCACCTCCAGGGTCTCAATGGCATGCTCACATGCATATTAGGAGCTTGAAGGTGAATAATTCGTGTGTACCCAAAATTAAAAGATTCATGTGTTGAATCAATCAATACAGACAAAATCGCATTCGGGATCAGTCCAAAAAACATTTGTTTGATTATTTTCTTACAGATGCATATAGTGTTGTTTAAGAGGATTTATACTTTAGTTGATTGTTGTGGACCTAGTAAGATTGTCATTTTCTATATCATCATAGCAGAGATACAATCACCAAGATTAACCAAAGCTGAAGAAGAAAAAAACTGAGTTTTGAGCTTATGTTGCATTCTCAGGAAACGTGTGTGATACATTGTAAGCTTGTAACAATGGTGGGGAGTGACCACCTCTTATCTTTTTCTTCTTTTTCTCAGCATTTTCTCTTTTTGCTTATATGATTGGGTTCAAGTACATTATCCTATCATAAGTGAAACCAAAAAGGACTCCGGAGAAAAAGACACTTTTAGCAGCTTTGTGCATAAGTATCACAGATACTTTTTTCCTGTTACATATGAATGAATAAATTTCTTATAGTAAGTGGAATTCAACTTAGCCATTTTGCGGTGGATTTGGGTTTGAATTTTAGAAGCTCAATAATGACTAAGTTCAGGAAAACTGTCAAGAATTTTACTTGTACTTGTACAACAAAAGAGGTCAAATTTCTGAACAATTCTATCAGTGTCGTATCAAAGCTTATTGAGACTTCACATGATGAAAATCCAAGGTTAAATATTTGCATAAAAATGACAAAAAAAAATTGTGCATATATATACCAGATCCTAGAGTTTACTAACAGAAAAATTGCCTTCCGTGATAATAACGAAGTATCACAGCAATGTGAACAGAAGGCATTATTTACCATAGTCCAAGTTTATGGCACCCACTATGAACCACCCATCTAAAGATGAGGCATTCTTGCACAAGATGAAAAATACTTACATCTCGATAGATCTTAACTTGAGTGTCTAACTTTGATCTCCAACTTTGCAGATCCTGAGATTCAAAATTATCAAGTAAGTTTAGTGTATGCTGTGGCGAAGCTAGGATTCAGTTGTAGCAGGGGGCATAACAATCTAAAAAAAAATACTACACTTAAGATGTGCCTATTTCATCGAAGCTAAAAGTCAAATAAAATTTACTACAAGCACCATAAAAAATTTAAAATCAATATTTATATTAAAATCTAATGCTCCCAGAAAGATAATTCTACTCTCCTTTTTGATTTATCATAAAAAGAGATCCCCTATTTAAACAAAAAAATATAGTGCAATTTCAAGAAAGTAAAAGAAATAAAATTACCAACTATAAAAAGTTTGACTTGTCATATGAGACAATCTTTTAGGAAGGAGAGAGTATTAATCACAAATGTTAAATGACTTTTAGCAATAGATGAAATTTATTACTCCCTCTATTTCTTAATGAATGTCCATTTTTTTATTTGAAGGACATTTTAAAAAGTATATTTTCATATGCTTTAGCAGCATAAATACATAAGCACACTCAATGATCTCGCCATATGCACGAAGATCATAAGTGTGAATTAGAATATGATGATTGACGAGGGAGGGTTTAGTAACTTCTTCAAATAATGGACAATCATTTAGAGAGAGGCTTTTTTTTTTTCAAAAAATGGGCATTTATTCAGGGAGGAAGGGATTAATTTTTAAATAAGTGGGATTTTTAAGTACATATGGTTTTAAAATGTTCATGTATTACTTTGAATTTATTGATCATTTTTAGCTGATTAAAAGGAAACTTTCTCTTGGGAGAAGGCTAAAAATTATCAATTAGTTGTGTGTGTGTTGGGGGGGGGGGGGAGAGAGGAGTAATACAATACCTAAAGAAGATACCCAAAATATATAAAAGCATGATGAAACTTTTACAACAAACACAGGGGCTTCAGCCCTCTAAGTCTTACATTGGCTTTGAGTGTATGGGGCAAATCATAAGGGAAAATGAAGACTATTGTGAAGAAAGACAACATCAACAAAAAACTAAAGCTTATGATATGTGTTTCTGCCATCCAAGTGGATATAACCATACAAACTATTATACTTTAGAAAAATGATAGGAATCCGAACTTTACTATCCGAATTGTATCTGAAACTTGGAGACAAGCATGTGACAGGTTATAAGGTGGCATCAACTGTTAGGTGATGTGATATCTAAGCAATCACATGCTCACTACTAGATTGGGATAAAAATGGATCCTTATCTCGACTATTAGAGAGGAGATTCCAACTTAAGGTCACTAAAGCCACAACTCATAAATTGGGTGAAACGAGCTAAAATGAGAATCATTCGTTCATTTGACTCAAAAAATCCTCATTCAAAAAGTCAAATATTAAAAGGTAAATTTCAACCCTTGGAAGTAACGGTATACTCCCTTCCTCCCTAAATAAATGCCTATTTTTGAAGAAACTTTGTCCCTAAATGAATGTCTAGTTATAACACAAAATTGTTACTATGTGACTTTCACCTTTAACAATATTATATTTCAGTGTATATTTTGTAACAACCCGGGCCCGAAGCCCGACCCGATACGTAGGCACCAGGCCCACTAAGCATCTCCTTAATTGGCTTAACCACAGCCCATCACATTGCTCCAAAAGTCCAATTAGATGATTTAATGCTTAGTAGTAGTGTATGGGCCTTCTATATAGCACAGTCAATGCCCATATCTTTCCAATGTTTGATGGGGGATATCACAATCTCCCTCACTCAAACCCTTGCTGTCCCTGGCAAGGTCAATCAAGCCTTAAGGCCGGGGTTCCGATCTGATACCATTTGTAACGACTCGGGCCCGAAGCCCGACCGGATACGTAGGCACCACACACTGGCCCACTTAGCACCTCCTCAATCAAGCTAACTACACACCCATCACAGGCCTCCAAAAGTCCAATGGATGATTTGATGCTTAGTAGTAGTGTACGAGTCTTCTATATAGCACAATCAATGCCCATGTCTTTCCGATGTGGGATGGGGGATATCACATATTTAGTATGCAAAAGTTTATAAGATGGCTAGTAGAGGTATCTATTCATCATTGCTACTGATATTTTACAAAAAAAAAAAAGTGAACTCTTAGAGTGTCCTTGAGAAACATACATTCATTAGGGACGGAGGGGGGGTTAACATTATTGAACCTTTGATTTCAGATGCGAAGGGTGAAGTTTGAAATCTCTGTGGATGCCAAGCTCAACTAGTCAACTATAAAAACAATAGTCTTTGAGAGGAACACACAAAAGAAGCAAGCATGAATTTTTGGGGAAGAAAAGCAAGGGTAATTATGCTTTCACTCCTCCCTAAACATGTCATGCAACTTATTTACTCTTTACACATTCATAATGTTCACTTGAACATTCAATCACAAGTTAAGAAGAGCGGATTTTAGACTTACCTGTTTTAAATTTTGAATTCTACTAAGAAGTTCGGTCCGAGATTCAGTCAATTCCTAAGATCAAAACAAAAAAGGGCCCATTTGAGACACATCAGCGTTTATGCAATCAATTAGGCAGTAAAAAAACCACAAATAAAAACAAGAAGCAGAAAAATGTAGGCATAACGAGCTGAACGTACCGCAATTTTTGAGTTAATTGGTGTCACATTCTCTTTCTTCTGCAAAATCCAATAAAACATCAGAAACATCATATATTTCAACAAAAACCCATGATTCAAAACCTTACAGATGCATAAGCACATATGAAGCCAGAAATTATAACGAAAATCATCAAAAACGAAATTTTCCAACAAAAAACAATCAAATTAATAACCAACCCGTTAAACCCATGAACATATACACAGTAAATTTGATGCTAATTCATCAAAATCACAAATCTCAACAAAAATATCCTAAATTAATATCTAGACAGCTAAATCAAACCTAAAAAAGCCGCACCCAGAGAGAGAATGAATACCTGTGAGAGGGAAGCGGGAGAGGGCAGAGGTAGAGTGTTGGAATCGGAGTTTTCCATCGGAGGGATCGAAGATCGGACTGAATAGATCAAAATCGGAACTTGAAACAGACCTATAGAGTCGTCGATTGCTGCTAGGGTTTTTGATTTACTGCGCGATTGTATTGTTTAATGGGAACTGAGATTGAACTGATGATTGTTTGAGTGTGTGTGTGTGTGTGTGAGAGAGAAGGAGAGATTTCAATTTTTGAGATGTGGATGTGTTTAGGCGGGCCAAACCCCAATGTCAATTATAACGTTAATCTTTCTCTCACTCTAATTAATTATATCAACTTTTTTTTTTTTTTTAATGAAATTTATGGGTACAAGATAGGAAACTAAAAATACTGGGAAGAAGTAAATTAACAAAATACCCTTTTATATACCTAATTTGTTTTTTCGCTCATTCAATTTTACGCCTTTCCATTCTCTCTCTAATCGCTCAGTCTCCCTCTTACGACCCCTACCAGATCCGGTGACCACACCCCACCCTCCTCTCTCTCTCTCTATCATCTCTCTCTTCTCAAGGTCGCCTTCATTAATTCCGGCGACCACACCCCACTTTCATTAATTTCGGCGAGCAAACCCCACCTTCATTAATTGCAGCAAAATATAAAGCGAAATCGGGATACGATTAAGCCCTAATGCTGATGAATACAGTAGCTGAGTTCACACGAGAGACAGTTTTTTATATACACAATACCCAACTCTAGCGTAGTTAAACACCCAGGAAGTAGACAGAAGATGATAACTGACTTATAATTGGGTCTATAGTTTGAATTAACAATGAAATTAACCAATTAGAAACGAGCGGCTGTAGTTAAGGAAACGAAAGATTTACCTTTTGACAGGTTTAGGGTTTTCGGTGGCCGGAGTGAGAGGGACGACGTACTTTTCCATGGGAGGATAGATAGAGAGACCGGATTTCTTCACTTCCGATAAGCAAATAACGAAACCGTATGCGTTGATTCAACGTTTCAGAAGTTGAAGAATTGGTGAAAATGAAACAACGACGCTGCGGTGTGAGTTATCTCGTATGAACTCACACGAGATGTATCTCGTGTGAGTTCACACGAGATGTGTCTCGTGTGAGTTCACCCGAGATGTGTCTCGTGTATGCTTACACGAGACGGGCAAGGGCATTGTTGGAATATTTCGTTCCCTGTATATTTCGTTCCCTGTATTTAACTATATCCGTACAAGATTATTCTCATACTTTGCCTGCCATTTACATTTACATAGTATATTTTCGAAATTTTTTTTCTCATTTAATTCTTTTTTAAAAAAAAAAACGGAAAGAAGGAACTATTTTCTCTCCTCTTTCTTGGCGTAACCCTAATTAGGGTTCCCCTTTCATGGATGATTCTGGCCGCTTAATGGCTGGTTTGGATTCGGCTTCACCCTCCAATCCATCTTCGGTGTTGGCTGCTTCGCTTGGGGCTGGTCTCAATGCTCAAGGATGCGAGTTGCGGCCAAGGTAATTCTCCTCCTTGTCCTAACCCTAATTTACTACAAAACAGCCTCTCCTCCTTCCCCTACCAAAACCAAATCCTTTTCTTCCTTATTTAAGGATTACGCACTTGTGAACTCGGCTCCTACTATGAACCTTGTGCCTATGTCAATATATAAAGGAGAACCGGCCATAAAATTTACCAAGGAGATGATTAATTCTTTGGCTCAACCATTTAAATTCACTCTTGTTGGAAAATTCTCTCATGGTAGGCCGAATATGGAAACCACTAGGCAATGTTTTTTAAAGTTTGGATTGAAAGCAGATTTTTCTTTGGGTCATGTTGATTCTAAGCACATTCTTATTCGTTTGATGCATGAGGGGACTTTAATCGTTTGTGGGCAAAAGAACAATGGTACCTTGGCGAGATTTCCCATGCGTGTCTTTCGTTGGTCTCCTTCTTGGCATCCAGGGAAGGAATCTTCTTTGGCTCTGTTTGGGTTGGTCTTCCGGATTGCCAATTCATATGTTTAATAAAGTTTGTTTGTATTCCATTGCTATGATTTTTGGTGAGCCTCTTGCTATTGACAAGCCAACTACTGAATTAACTCGACCTAGTGTGGCCAAAATTCTTGTTCAAGTTGATCTCTTAAAGAAACTTCCGTCTAGAGTTTTCATTGATTGCGGAGATGATTTTTCAAGTTTTTGGCAGCCTTTAGAGTTTGATAACCTCCCAAGATATTGTAAGCACTGTTATAAGTTAGGCCATGATCCGAATGAATGTTTCTACCTTCATCCTAAGAAGCCAAAGAATGGGGTTTGAAGTTAATGGAGGTAGTGCGGAGGTCTTGAATGAGGGTCACACGGCCGCAAAGAGACTCCGGAAGAGGTGAATCTTTGGTGGTATAACGAAGGGTACCAATGTGGGAAAGAAAATGATTTATGTTGAAAAAGCTAAAGTGAAAGATCCTTCTTCGTCAATTGGGAATGTTGAGCCTATCAAGGGGGCGTCTCGAAGATAAATCTAATGGCCGAATAATGCAAAAATTGATGGTTGTGCTCATGGGCGAGACCGAGGTTGTTGTTCTCGATGGGGGATAGTTCATTCTAACGAGTACATCGTAGAAAATGGTTGTGAAGATACCCATAATGAAACGGTTGACACTCAAGGTGAAGAATTGGTTGTCTTGGATGACACAACTATTGTTGATATAAATACGAGCAATGAAACTACTGGTAGCTCTTGCTTTGCGCTTGGAGCGCAATTGGGGGCTTTGGCCATTCAAAATGGGTCTACGGCCTCACCATCCATCCCTATGACGGCTCCTGCTTTGGATAGCGAAGCTCTAAATCTCGTTCGGGAAAAGGTTAGACAAATTCAAACTTCATCAGCTCCTAACTTACGTTCCTCTACTGCTCGTATGCCAAATCCTAAATATTTTAATCCCGAATTTATAAACCCAAAAAACCTAAAAGAAGCTCTTATTCTTCGGGAAAAATGCGATTCTGAACCAGAATGCGGTCTTTCTGATACTTCTCCTTCGGCATATCATGATGCTCGCACTTATGGGGGTATTGTTGGGGGAGTTCATGTTGATCCGAGGGCTCCAATGGCTGACGACGATAATTTTGAAGATTATTACGATGAAGAAGATGGATTTCAAAAGGTTAAAGGAAAACGAGGAAAATCTGGATCGAAAGCTAAATCAAAAAATATCAAGCCTAAAAGGCCTTGGAATCCTAAAAGGCGATTTGATTGACCTTTGATTTATTTTATTTTCTGTCTTTCTTTAATTATTGTACTTTTGAATTTTTAATAAAATTTAGGGGGCATTGCCCTTTTCGCCTAAAAAAAAATTCTTTTTTAAATGTTTATTTACCTTTATGACTTTTGGTTCAAATTTTTGTCCAAATTGTCTCATTTTTTGAAACTCGCTACACCGTGTAGCAATTTTGACTTGAACAGGTCAAACTCGCTACACCGTGTAGCGAGTTTCATGTAATTAAGTTTGCCAGTTCGTCATTAATTAGGATAATTAAGTTTCTCCAAACTCGCTACACGCTGTAGCAAGTTTGACCTGTCCAAATCAAACTCGCTACGCCGTGTAGCGAGTTATTAAAAATCCTATTCCCCTTCCAGTTTACATTCTTCAACAAAAAAAAAAAAACAAAATATCCTAAGTTTTCTCTAAATTTCAGCCGCTCCAAGCAAGAAGAAGAAGAAGAATCAAGAGCCAACCTTGATTTTGCCATTCAAAATCAAAATTTTATAATTGTAAATTTACATTCTTATATTTTACTTTATTTTGTGTTGAATTTAGCTTTGATTTGATTATTTATTTACTTGCAGTTTAGGATTTTTTTTTTATTTGTTTGATGACTTTGTAAAAATATATTAGTTTAGTCTCAAATATGTGACGAATTTGTGTCCCCATCCGAAATTTTGAGGAGTGATTTTTTAAGATAATAATTAATGTTTATTCAATATAAAAATAATGTTTTAATGTACTTTTAATTTAATATTGTTACTTTATTTGTGTAAGAATATTGGAAAAGAAGAATTATTAACTTCTTATCAATTTTTTTATAGAAAATTATTAATTAATTTTCTTATGTGAAATGATATTTTTTTGTCCTTATATAAAATGACTTTTAAGTAATAAAAAAGTAATAATAATGATTATTAATTACTGAAAAAAGACTTATTATTAATTTAATATTTTTACTTTATATGGTTTAATCCTTTATTTTTAAATATGAATATATTAAATATGCACAAAAATGTTTTATATTTAAGTAATATACGGAAAAGTGGAAACTTTTAAAATTTACTTATTATTTTTTTAAATTAAATACTATTTTTCAAAAATAAATAATCTATTAATTTTTCAAAAAATAATTGACGATCCCTTTATTTTGTTTCAAAATGTAAATACCGTTTAATTTATTAACTTCATAGCATTTCATATTTACAAATTTGCATTAAACACCCTGGTAACAAAAAACAACTTCAAACTAATATCCTAGACTTTATTATTTATTAAAGTAAGACCCTAGACTTTATTATTTTATATGCCTTTTTTATTTGAATAAAATTATTTTAAAAAAAGAATTAATCACATAATAAATAAGAAAATCAAAAATATGAAAAAACAAAATTCTATTTTACCCAAAAATAAAGAAGAAAAATATGACAAAAATCCCACCCATATTAAATATTAAATAGGAGTACTTTATAGTCCCAAATTATTGTATTTATTAATAAATACATAATTTGGGACTATAAAGTACTCCTATTTAGAAAATAATGACTATTCAAAAAAGTCAAATTTTACTTCCTCGTATGTATAGTTATTAAAAAATTTACTTATTTCAAAAGAACAATTTACTTATTTCAAAAGAAATTTATCCTTAGAAGGCTTAAGGGCTAAACATTACCCCTACTGAAAAGTCAAAGATCAACAAACGAAGAATGCCAAAGGTGCTGCTGTCAACATTCATCCCAAGAAGAGTGGGGCTACTCAATTCAAAGCTTTGAGTAAAAAAAAAAAAATTCTCAAGCTTTCATCACCCCCACAACAAAGGTGAAAATTCAAATGCATGAAGGACTCTCCCACAAAGAAAAAGAGTCAAGTGATACCAACAAAAGAAATGAAGAATACTCAGCATCCTCTTACAACAAGTGAAGAAGACTTTCAGTATCAAAAAAAAGGTTTACCCTTAAGTTATACTAATGATTGACTTTCTCCTCAAACTTATTTAGAAATTTCTAGATGATGCATGGTTCAATAAAAGGTAGAATAACTTTTCTAGATCCTTGAGCCACGTAGCGTTCCTTGTTGAGTCTAGGGGCTTCCTATTAGCCACTCTCATACACACTCTTGAAATCCAAGCATCAAAACTGGGGCTTCCTAACCTTTCCTCCCCTAGTCAATCTCCACTTCAACTCTTCAAAATTACCAAATTTGCATTAGAAGCTTTCCTCTTTGCTTCTCACTCTCGTCATTAGAGAATACACTTCTTCAAAGAGTCAATGCTTGGATCACCTTCCAAATAATAGAGTCCGCCTCTCCTCAACTAACTTGAGATCTCATTCCTCTCTCCTCATTTCTCTCCTCTGAGTTCTCTTCGAGTTAACATATTATTTTCAAAAAAAAAAAGACGCAAAAGAGATGCCCGCTAGATTGAAAACCCGAAAGGGCGGTCTAGGCAAAAACCAGGGTGCGTCACTAAGAAAAAAAAATCAAGGTCAAGGGGAGACTTTTCTTCAACCTTCTTCATCGAACACCATTCGATCTTCTTCAAATCAAATCAACAAGGAGAGTCATTTTCGATCATCTTCAAATCAAGAGAGCAGCCTCACAAGCCTGTTCACAAAGTCATCTACCAACTTGCAAGCAACTTGGGGCTTGAGACAACAAAGGGCCTTGGACATAGAGCCATTACGACAGTCGACAGATTTGTAGTCATTTGCCTCCTAGAGACACGACTCAAGGGAGAATTAAGAATGAAGATTCACAACAGGCCTAGATGTGTTCACACAAGGTTACTCATTAAAATTCAGCCTCGCTGACTAGCAACAGATTCTGCATAAACCTGATTTGGTCCCAACTTGTCAAACACAAGTTCACTCATACAGTTCACCCATCTCAAATATAAATCCATACAAATGTCCCTATACATATCCATATACCCTATACTCATACATAAACTCACCACCAAAATGATCAACCGGCCATTTACACGAACAGACGTGAGCACCACCACGAAAGTCCAGTTAAACAACTAAAATCTGGAAAATCTATTTGGAATCTTTATGTGCTGACAGGTACAGAAAGGTAAGAATCATTCGGATCCATCCAAGATCATCATACATATATCCTTGCATTACAGGGGCCGACAGAACCTTCACCTCAAGTACGTGACCTCGACAACCTCAGCAAAGTCTGTGATGACAGCAAACTTCAAGTCCGTGACCTCAGCAACATCAACAAAGTCTGTGACGGCAACAAATAGACATGTCCAAATAGAACCGAGAACCGACGGAACCGGCGGATAGAATCGGAACCGGGAACCGACGAGAACCGGGAACCGCCGAAACCGGGAACCGACGGAACCGGGAACCGGATTGAAACGGTTCGAATACGAATCCACCATATTGGGAACCGAGGAACCGATGAAACCGGGAACCGGCGGTTCCGAAATCGGGAACCGGCGATTGATCAAGGTAAGTTAAATGTAATATTTAGCATTTATTTAGTATTTGTACTTGTAGTGTTATTTTATTTAAATTAGACTAGAATTTAGATAAATGTAACGTCTTTAATGTCTTAAGAGTTTTGGATTTTAAAAAAAAAAGTTAGATGGTGATGGAACCGGCGGATAGAACCGGGAACCGGGAACCGGATTAATATGGTTCGAATACGATTTCGGCTATTTGGGAATCGGGAATCGGCGGTTCCGAAATCAGGAACCGGAACCGGAACCGTTTGGACATGTCTAGCAGCAAACTTCAAGTCCGTGACCTCGGCAACACCAACAAAGTCCATAACCTTGGCAACAACAGTGATACTTGTGACCTCGAGTGGAGCATCAACAAAGTCTATGACGGCAGCAAACTTCAAGTCTGTGACCTCGACAACATCAACAAAGTCTGTGATGGCAGCAAACTTCAAGTCCGTGACCTCGGCAAAATCAACAAAGTATGCGACCGCAGCAAACTTCAAGACCGTCACCTCGGCAACAACAACAAAGTCCGTGATCTCGGCAACAACGAAAACGTCAGTAACCTCGGGCGGCGCACTTCAACAACTTCATCAACAAACAGGTATTTTCAGAATTGGGTCAAGTCTTTGATTCCTCAGTATGATTTTACCTTTTAAAAAAAAATCCCTCTTTGATTTTCAAAAATGCTTTTCAAAATACCTAAAATAGCCTTTTTAGTGTTTTGGAGTCGAACTACGTTTGGTCTGATTCTCTCTTAGAGATACGTAGGCAGCCGTGCGGCACGACCATCCCAATGTTCAGAATGATGTCTTTTCTATCGACGACATGGCTTCTTCCATAAGTCTTGTCGCCGAGGGGCTCTGTAGTCACCCCATTCTGAACCAATAATTCATGATTACACTACTCTTCATCTTTCTTTTGTGTTTTGATGAAAGCATATTAGTTTTGTCATGTTTCATTAAGTTTCTAACTAACCTCGTTAGTTTTGGACCTTACTGACTAACAGAATAACTGAAGAGGACAAAATATTCAACCGACTAGTTGTCTAGCACGAGACATACGTGTCTCGCGCGAGATAACCCCTCTGCAGGATATGCAGAATCACAATCTTTTTCCGTTTCAAACTCTTTTCTTGATAAAATCTTATCCCATCCGGTTCTCCAATCATATCTGAGTTCTGGAACCTTCCTAGGAGTATTTTACCTCTCCACCTCTACCTTTTAAATTCCTATAAATACCTAATGACTTTCAGTATTTCACCCTAACAGTTTTAGATTGAGAGGTCCCCGATCGACGATCGAAAACACACAACACACACATTTTGTTGGTTTCTCTCCCTGAAAGATTCCTACAAAATCACTCTAAAATCACCCTGTTGATCAACAAACATCAAACCCCGAATCAAGGATTGAGGCAAAGCTCTGTCCGCATCAAGATTTGACTCTCATATTGAGTCGAAACTCTGCCCAAACCACTTCTCGACCGAGAAGACATCTTAGAACCACGTTCTAAATCAAGTACTCCCTAAAACAAGGTAAACTCCTATATTTTTTACTCTTTTTCTTCTCAATCTCTCTATTGGCTTTTAGAGTGGTGTAATCCCATCAAAATGATTGGCCTAGAGTCCCTTCAATCCATGGAGGTGACCTCGAAGCATACAATCTGACATTCCTAATCAAGAAATTGATTAGGGTTTTTCTTGTTCTTATTTGTTGAAAAGATTTATAATACTCAATTGGCAAAACCGATTTTCGGATTGGGTGGAATGGGTGCTCCTCGACCTTCCCATTCCATAACTTAACCCCCGAACCCTCAAATCTCTTTTAAATCAAAAAGGTTTTTCTTATCGTTTTCCTAAATAAATGATAAGTGGCGACTCAAAAGATGTTTAAAATTCACGCATCGCTACAATACCCTCAAATATGGGCTAGATCCAGAGTCAAAACGGGTCGTAACGGGTCAAGCGCCGTCCTCTCTCATCATATTAAATGCAGTAGTGGGTTCCCAAGAGACGTGTCAGACATCGTGCACAGTGCCCATCATTGTACTATTTAAACCGACGGAAATATAAAGCGACACCTGCCACGTGACGCCTGTTCGTATTCTCATAGGCTGAGGTATAGTTCACTTTCTACTCGGCATATCCGAGCTAGAAAGTCGGGGGCCACTGAACAGTATAAACCGTGATACGAACTGGGCTAGTCTGGGCAAGGCCCAAATGAATTGGGCCCTAAACATAATCCATCAAGTTTCATATACGAGGAGCAAACTGGGCTTCCTCGTACCTTGCTGAAATTACTCGGGATCCGGCTCGCGCGCGGAGGCCCCGTGCATCTCGCATTTGTCGCTTTTCGGGAAAGTCATCCGGATCCGAGAGGCAGCGCGTTCGCGCCCCGGCATCTGGCTTTATTCCGCTTTAGCGTTAGTTGGAGGTGTCTCGCCGTGTTTTGCTTTGTAGAGTCACCACGCCGTTTTTATTATTAAGCCCAAAACATTGAAAAAGGGCATCAGTTTAAAAATAATAATAAACTGTTTTTGTGTGATGAGATTTTGAGTTCGGAGGTCAGATGACTCCTCGGGAAGAGAATATTAGAATCTTAGAGCTTACCCGAGTCGCCTCGTAAAAACGAGTCTTTCGGATACCCCTAATATTCTTTAAATGTTGTGTGTGTGTGTGCTTTTAAAAATGCATGCTGTGTCGGATGTCTACATTGTACACTACGTATTGAAATGTATTGAAATAGTAATGGAAGGAAGCCTTACCAATGTTGGTTCGTATCTGTCTTTAGCTGGGGAATAGTGTTTGGGGATGGAATGATGTTCCGGCACGGACCGGGATTGCTTCGGGAGGGGCCGGTTGTCTGCGGACAGAGTTTCGGCGTGAGTTGAGATTGTAGGCTGCATTCGGGCAGAGGTTTGGCATGCGTTGGGATCGCAGGGATCACTTGGGTAGAGGTTCGGCGTGCGTTGGGGTGGCAGGAGTCACTCGGGCAGAGTTTCGGCGTGGTTTGGGATCGCCGGTTTGACTCGGAAAGAGCCGGGACACCTCGGGAAAGACCAGGCAAGGCCTCAGAGTACCACCAGGGGCCTCAGAGTACCTCGAGAGTACCTCGGGGCAGCGCGGGAGCGTCGCGGGAGCGCTCGGAGAGGCTTCGGAGCACCACGAGGGGGCTCAGAAGGCCTCGGAAGGATCCGAAAGGGGCCGGGATTGCCCGAAGGGTCTTAGAGGGGGAGCCTGAAGGCTTAGGGAGAGAAGAGAAGAAGGAAATTGTGTGAAAATGAGATAGGGGGAACCCTCTATTTATAGTGCCAAAAAACTGCAAGAAGGTCCGTACGGACCTTCTAGGTAATCTAGATTTTTGGTTTTCCTCGATTTCAGGGAATGATGAGGATTTCTGAGATGATTATGTCCCCTATGCAAAGAGGTCCGTACGGACCACCTAGGCATGCAAAGAGGTCCGTACGGACCAACCATGCATGAGGGTAATCATTTCTCCGGGATTTGAGGGAATCTCGTGGACTTTAAGCGGATTTTGCAATTATGATGCAAAGAGGTCCGTACGGACTTCCATGCTTTTCCACATTTTATAATTGTGATGGCCAGCTAGTTCTCGTCGAGAGCTTTCCAACCATATATGGCACGTCTCAATCGGAGTTCGTATGAAGGAGTTATGACCTCCGAAAGTTTGCTTGGATGGAGCGATCCAGTTGGGGTACTTACGAAGCCCTCGGTGACGTCACTTATGAAAGAAGTGGGGTCGTCGATAAGATAAGGGTCCTGATCTGGATCACGTCTTTGAGAGAGAAGGTGACCGGGTTGGTCGGACGGCTGGACCCTTTGATAGGATTCCTACGTATCCACTGAGTGGGAATCAAGCCAATCGTAGTTCGCGTGTGGGGTGAGTGTTGTGTACGAGGACGTGAGCCGTCCTCTAAGCGAGACTACGTGTGTGGATGTGATGGTATCACTGTGGGTGACCGCATAGGTTGGTGGTAAGGGACGTGGAGGCATTCGGGGTGACGTGGAGGCATCCGGGGTGGCCGCATGGAGTCGGTGGTAAGGGACGTGGAGGCGTCTGGGTGGCCGTATAGGTCGATGGGCCGGACCACTGTGACGAGATTCCTACGTATTCCTAGCGGGAATCAAGCACAGTCGTAGTTCGAGAGGTCGTGAAATTGTGAGTGCATGTGGGCGTGATGGTGCCACTGAAGTGTCGTGTGACCGCCGAGGCCGTGAGGACGTGGTGGCGTCTGAGATGGAAATTTTATGATTTTACGAATCGGGTGGTTTAAAGCCTTAGAGCTAGTGATAGTGATTTGGGAGGTTTATACGGTCTTCTCCTGGACCGAGTGGTTTAAAGCCTTCGAGTGGAGATAGTAATTTGGGAGGTTTATACGGTCTTGGGACCGAGTGGTTTAAAGCCTTCCAGGCCGGAGATAGTAATGTGGGAGGTTTATACGATCTTACGGACCGAGTGGTTTAAAGCCTTTCGGGGCCGGAGGTAGTAATGTGGGAGGTTTATACGGTCTTCCTGACCGAGTGGTTTAAAGCCTTCCAGGCCGGAGGTAGTAATGTGGGAGGTTTATACGGTCTTAGGACCGAGTGGTTTAAAGCCTTCAGGCCGGAGGTAGTAATGTGGGAGGTTTATACGGTCTTCCGGACCGAGTGGTTTAAAGCTTTCCGGGCTGGAGGTAGTAATGTGGGAGGTTTATACGGTCTTCCGGACCGAGTGATTTAAAGCCTTCCGGGCTGGAGATAGTGATGGGAGGTTTATACGATCTTCCGGACCGAGTGGTTTAAAGCCTTTCGGGCTGGAGATAGTGAGGTGGGAGGTTTATACGGTCTTCGGATCGAGTGATTTAAAGCCTTCGTTTGGAGGTAGTAGTTTGGGCGATTTATACGGTCTCCGGATGAGTGGTTTAAAGCCTTAGAGTGGAGGTAGTAGTTTGGCTGATTTATACAGTCTCCCGGACTGAGTGGTTTAAAGCCTTCCGGGCTGGAGGTAGTATGAAGACTTGAGTCGTCTTCTGGTTGCAGTTTGCCATGCGTGAGGACTTTTAATCGTCTTCTGGCTGCGGTTTGCCATGCGTGAGGACTTTGATTCGTCTTAAAACACGGGCGGTTTGCCATGCGTGAGTTTTGAATCGTCTTACGGCTGCGGTTTGCCATGCGTGAGGACTTTGAATCGTCTTCGCTGCGGTTTGCCATGCGTGAGGACTTTGAATCGTCTTCGGCTGCGATTTGCCATGCGTGAGGACTTTGAATCGTCTTAGGCTGGGTTTGCCATGCGTGAGGACTTTGAATCGTCTTCTGCGGTTTGCCATGCGTGAGGACTTTGAATCGTCTTAAATGCGGTTTGCCATGCGTGAGGACTTTGAATCGTCTTATTTGTAGTTTGCCATGCGTGAGGACTTTGAATCGTCTTACGGCTGCGGTTTGCCATGCGTGAGGACTTTGAATCGTCTTACATTGCGGTTTGCCATGTGTGAGGACTTTGAATCGTCTTCTGGCTGCGGTTGGTGGAGGCATGGCTGCCTTGAGCTTTGATTGCGAGAGGTGTAGATGCCTCATGCTTTATCTACTGGGGAGAAAGTTGGACTTACGATGGCCGCCGGTGTTATTTTGTTGGGGATCATCGTGGCCTTGTAGGGGCTTTTCTGTGAGAGAGGGTGACGTCGGGCTTACTTTGATGGCCGGTGCTTGCGTTGTCGATGAGCGTTTTGGAGGCATTTTGTGCCTTGAGATTTGTTCTGGGAGGTGTTGGCTCCTTCTTGCGCTTGTTTTGCCGTTGAGTGGGCGAAGTCCGGGCTTACTTTGATGGCCGGTGCTGGGGATATGTAGTCTTGTACGACTTCCTTTTGACTTCTTTGGGGAAGGAGCTCGGGCTTACTTTGATGGCCGGTGTTTCCGTTGTCGATGAGCGTTTTGGAGGCGTTTTGTGCCTTGAGATTTGTGCTGGGAGGTGTTGGCTCCTTCTTGCGCTTGTTTTGCCGTTGAGTGGGCGAAGTTCGGGCTTACTTTGATGGCAGTCTTTGGGGATATGTAGTCTTGTATGACTTCCCTTTTGACTTGCTGGGGAAGGAGCTCGGGCTTACTTTGATGGCTGGTGGTTGAATTGCCGTTGAGTGGGCGGAGTCCGGGCTTACACTGACGGCCGGTTCTTGAATTGCCGTTGAGTGGGCGAAGTCCGGGCTTACACTGACGGACGGTTCTTGAATTGCCGTTGAGTGGGCGAAGTCCGGGCTTACACTGACGGCCGGTGGTTGAATTGCCGTTGAGTGGGCAAAGTCCGGGCTTACACTGACGATCGGTTCTTGAATTGCCGTTGAGTGGGCGAAGTCCGGGCTTACACTGACGGCCAGTGGTTGAATTGCCGTTGAGTGGGTGAAGTCCGGGCTTACACTGACGGCCGGTTCTTGAATTGCCGTTGAGTGGGCGAAGTCCGAGCTTACGGCACGACGGCCGTGGTTGAATTTCCGTTGAGTGGGCGAAGTCAGGAGCTTACACCGACGCCGGTGGTTGAATTGTCGTTGAGTGGGCGAAGTCAGGGCTTACGGCGACGGCCGGTGCTTGCGTTGATGGGTTAAGGACCAAACCGCATCGAATGTCTGTGAAGTAGGCCTTTAGACGGCCCGAGGCAAAGATTATAAGGGCAAAGAGATAGCCGGCGGAGTTTGATCTGTCTGCCCACAGGCTCGGTATGGGGCGATGATTTCGAGGGTGCTCCGTGGTGATGGTGCGGCGGAAGATCTTTGCGGGGCTGACTTGCGGCGTCATGTACTTGGGAGAGAGGGTCTTCAGCAAGATGGCCCGGGGTATGCTTCCTTGGCTCAGGGACCCTCTCTTCGGGATAATAGATGCCCGTGATATGGATGTGCTGGAGTTTGAGAGGTATCTTGGCGGCGTGAGTGCCGATGAGTTTATTTTGTTTGGAAAGGAGTATGGGGCCTTCGTGAGGAGGAAGTTGAGGACGCCACAAGTGTTGGCGAGGGAGGCTGGTGCGCAGGGTCCCCCAGAGGTTCCGGTGCCTAGGCCGGATTTCACATATGTCCGTGGGGACTCATCGAGGAGGAGAGATTAATGCATGCCGGGTCCACGAGCGAGCTCCAGCTGCCTACCGAGTGGATCCTGATATGTCGGTGAGTGCGCTTACTCTTTTCCATCTTGGCATCTTTTCTGTATTTTTCTCTTTTTGTTGGGTATGACTGTATCTATTTTGCTGAGCGTTTCTTTGGTTGTTTGCTTGTGCAGGCCTCAGGAAGATCCTTTGACACGTTGACCCTCCGTTATGTGGCGATGCGGCCTTTTTGCAAGGAAGTTCACGGGGAAGCTGTCTTGCAGGTCTTCGCGGCACGCGGCGGTGTTCGAGCCAGTGCCTTTGAGGAGGTCTGTGGATACTCCTTCTTCGAGGGCTGAGCCAGGGCCACAGCCGGAGGTGCCGGTTCGAGAACAGCACGACTTTGATGTGGGGACGTCTTCGGGGGCTCAGAGGCCGCAGACCCTTCATCAGTTCTTTCCTCATTGGAGGCACAGGGGTGAGGTTCATCCTCGCATCCCTTCTTTGATCCTTTCATCGGGTTTTGACCCTTCAGAGTACTTTGAGTACCCGCATGAGGAGAGTCTTTGTATCCTGATGACGAGGATGTGACTGCCGAGTTTTTCGAGATGCCGAATTTCTCATTTGTGGAGGATGATGATGATGAGTCGGATTAGGGCTCTTTTGCTTTCCCTCTTTCCGTTGTTTTTTTTTTGTAGAGCAACAGACATTTTGTACCTGTAATAAAACACTTGTATTTGCACAACAAAGTATTTTATTTTAAGATGTAATGACGTATTTGTGATTCCCGGGATTGACCTAGGAATTGTTGCTAGCTTATTATTATTTTTGTGCATGTCGCATGAGCTGGGAATGCATTTGTGGTTAGTGGAGGCTGAGGCAGCTTTGGCAAGTTTTTTTTTTTGAGCAGTTGGGGGCTGAAGTAGCTTTGACAGTTTCATGAGCGATGGCGGGAGTGATGTCTCCTGGGACGCATTTGTTGGATGTGGCAGGCCATTGCCGGGCTGGTGAGGACATCATTCCCTTAGTTTCGGGGGAGACTTTCCACGGCATAGATCGCTTGGCGCTAGGGGACCGGTTCATGCGGGGGAAGCCCCTGCTTTGCTTGCATTATGGTCGCGAGAGAGGCTTCAAACCATACCTGAGTCTCCGGCGTCTCTTAGTCCGTGGACGTTTGCTTGGCGACCTCTTGTCTTGGACATGGATCAATCTGCTTGGGAGAGATGGATGGCATATCTTGGTACGCATCAGATCCGTTGGTGGGTTCCGCATTGGGGGATCGAGACTAGGAGGGCCTTTCAGGAAGGTTCTTATGTTGTCAGAGTTCCGTGTTTGCCTTGGTCCTCTTTCTATGTTCCGTTGCTTGTTTCCCGGCAGTTCGGGATGAGGCAGGAGCCTTTGCTAGGCTGGGATGACATTGCCAATGTGGAGGTAGCTTCTTTCTGCATGACAGATCCATATGCACTTCTAGAAACAGGGTCATTACCGACGGACTTTTACCGACGGACGAAGTCCGTCGGTAATACAGACGGAAACTTTTCATTTACCGACGGAAATTTATTTTATTTTACCGGGAATTTAATTTTTTAAAATTTCGTTTTGTCCGTCGGTAATTTTTAAATTCCGTCGGTATTTTCGTCGGTAATACCGACGGACTATGTCCGCCGGTAAATAATTCATATATATACACGTATCTTCCCCATTTTTAATTACGCATCATTTTTATTACGCCCCTTATTTCCTCAGTCCTTCGCGAACCCCAGCGCCAACGCCAAGCCGTCGCCGTCGCCGCCGAGCCTCGCCGTCGCCGGTAAGTCCTCTTTGTCTCTCTTAATCGCTTCTCTCTCTCACTTTCTCTCTCTCACTTTCTCTCTCTCTCATCAGTAAGACCACGCCGTCACCGCCGCCGTCTCTTTCCATCGCCGTTTGCGGTCGCCGGTGCGTTCTCTCTCTCTCTCGCTTTCTCTCTCTCAATCGTTCTCTCTCTCACTCGATTTCTCTCTCTCATGAATGATTAATTTTAATGAGCTGAGAAACCCTAGTTTTTATTCAAGTAATTGTCTTTCAGATTTGTATATACATGTTGTTGCTGTTAATGCATTATCACGTGGAGTTGTGTTCCAAATGTTCATTAGGAGTTGAACTAAACTACAGAAAATGTGAATAATTTCATACTTGGGTTTATTTTGGTAGCTCTTTGTTTATTGTGTGTTTGTGTGTGTGCAATTAGAAATGTAGGGTTTGAGGTATTAAAAATGTATGTTTGTGTTATCAATGTGTCTTATGTGTGAGGGGCCTACGGATTAAACAAATGTTGAAATTGCACAAGGAGTTGGTTTTTATATGAACTTCTTTGTGTGTTTATTTGTGAAATAATATGTTTGATTAGAGATAAATATTTGTAAATGCATTGTGGAGTGAATGCAATTTTGATGTGTTTAGGAAATTGCTTTACTAATTAATGTCTAAAGTTAAAATATAAATAAGATGAGAGCCTTTTTCACCCCACGCCTATCAAAATTCGTCTTCTTTGACCAAGAAAGACGAGCAAACAAGTTCATTGCCGTTTGAGTCAAGGATTTTCTCGTTTAATAAGAGTTTTTACGGTTTATTTGTCCTCTTTCTCTCTAAGGATCTCTTGAGATCCTTGAGAGAAAGAGGACAAATAAACCGTAAAATTCTTATTAAACAGAAAATCCTTGACTCAAACGGCAATGAACTTGTTTGCTCTGTCTTTCTTGGTCTAAGATGAGATTGGGTTTTGATAGTTGTGGATGAGAACGACTCTTATCTTGTCTATAAATGTTAATTTAATTCATCATTGTAAAATTTCAAATTTTACAATAAAGAATTAATATTTCAAATTATTCACAATATTAATAATTTAAAAAATATGATAGATGTGTGTGTTAATTCATTATTGTAAAATTATGCATTTTACTGTAATGAATAAAAATTAATGTTACGACGTGACGTTGTGACGGTTGAAACACAAAAGCTTAGAAACCCGTTTAAGAATCTTTAACTTATCATGTTGAGGTCAACATGTAGTCATCGATTCTTAAATTGTCCATGTGGACAGTCTTGAAATGCACGATTATATGTTTTGTAAATATCATCATTGTCTATTAAAATTGCTTGAATAGTCGATAGTTGAGATATTTCGGTTGCATTAATCCTATTGTTCTCACGAGTGTATACTAGACATATATGGTTGATTACACATCGATTATAATCGATAGTGTTTGATTGACCTAGTCTACGTCGTGCACTTGAAGACCAAGGGGTTATGCTGCCGAAATTTCTTGATTTTCGATTATAAAGCAAGTAGACAAGGTGATATTTGCAATTCATATGTGTATTTCGGGATGGGATAGAAGTCAACCCAATTCTAAACCTAATGGACATGAATTGTCCTTTCATCATAGGGAATGATATACTTTACAACAATGAATTAAATATTAATATTTAAAATTATTCAAAATATTATGATAGATGTGTGTGTTAATTCATTATTGTAAAATTATGCATTTTACGGTAATGAATAAAAATTAATGTTACGACGTGACGTTGTGACGGTTGAAACACAAAAGCTTAGAAACCCGTTTAAGAATCTTTAACTTATCATGTTGAGGTCAACATGTAGTCATTGATTCTTAAATTGTCTGTGTGGACAGTCTTGAAATGCACGATTATATGATTTGTAAATATCATCATTGTCTATTAAAATTGCTTGAATAGTCGATAGTTGAGATATTTCGGTTGCATTAATCTTATTGTTCTCTGAGTGTATACTAGACATATATGGTTGATTACACACTGTCGATTCTAATCGATAGTGTTTGATTGACCTAGTCTACGTCGTGCACTTGGAGACCCTGGGGTTATCTTTGCCGCCGAAATTTCTTGATTTTCGATTATAAAGCAAGTAGACAAGGTGATATTTGCAATTCATACGTGTATTTCGGGATGGGATAGAAGCCAACCCCACTCTAAACCTAATGAACATGAATTGTCCTTTCATCATAGGGAATGATATACTTTACAACAAAGAATTAAATATTAATATTCAAAATATTAAGGGGTGTCAAACCTCAATTCGTTAATTACATCTAAACTGATAATACATTATGAAATGCAGGAGTTAATTATGTCTGGAGAAGATCGTAGTTGGATGGATAATCGTAGTAATCCCGGTAGAAGGGGTGTCAGACCTCAATTCGTAGAAGGTTTAGAACATTTCGTGGAGTTTGCTAGAGCGCATCCCCAGTGCATGCGTGGTGATAAGATTAGGTGTCCTTGTAAAAAGTGTAAGAATAGAAAATATCTGAGTGTTGGATGGGTAAAGAAACATGTGTTAGAGGCAGGGTTTATTGATGGTTACAAGGTATGGGTAGCGCACGGGGAGCGTTATGTGGTTGAAACAAGTGTTCGCAATCATCCTACTGTATCAAGTGGTCCGCCAAGGGAACCTGAACATTTGATTGATGAAGAGGATCCGTCTGTCGGTTTGGATGATATGGTTCGAAATGCGGCTGGCCCAGAGTTTGATTGGAACCCTAATCCAACAGAGGCACCAAATCCCGTTGCAAAGAAGTTTATGGATTTAATGGACTCTGCAAATGAGAAAATTCATCCTAGTGCAAAGGCTAAAGTGTTAGAGCAAGTGAGTGAGCTTCTAACTATCAAGGCTGATACAAATATGAGCCAGCATACTTACGATCGTATAATGTCATGGGGACATCGGATGCTACCCGAAGAAAATAATATGGTTCACAATTTTTATGAGACGAAAAAGTTGGTGGGGCGATCGGTCTTGGGTATGTTAAAATTGATGCTTGCAAGAATCGGTGCATGCTTTTTTATAAAGAAAATGAGGGCCTCGATACATGTTCAATATGTGGACTTAGTAGGTATAAGCCACAACGCCGTGGTAGTGCCAAGCACAAGAAAACGTGCCTCGGGCGCAGCTACGTTATATGCCGCTAATTCCTGTGTTGCAACGAATTTACGCATTGAAAGAAAGCTCGAAGCCGTGCGTTGGCACAAAGAGTGTCCTCGTGGAAGAGGGGTGTGATGACTCATCCTTCGACGGTGAAGCATGGAAACATTTTGATGCCACTTACCCCGATTTTGTGGATCCTAGAAACATAAGGTCAGGGATATGTACGGATGGGTTTTCTCCATTTGGACCAGGGCAAAATCTTATTCATGTTCGCCTGTTATAGTCACAGTGTATAATCTTCCCCGTGGTTATGTATGACTCGATCCTTATATGTATTTGAGTTTGTTCATTCCCGGCCCTTCGAATCCAGGCAAAAACATTGATGTGTATCTTCGACCTCTGATGGATGAACTCAAACAGCTGTGGAATGATGGTGTCCAGACATGGGATGCTTTCAAGTTGCAAAATTTTAACATGAGGGCTGCAGTGATGTGGACAATTAATGACTTTCCTGCTTATGGTATGATGTCGGGATGGAGCACACATGGGAGATTGGCCTGTCCGTATTGTATGGAAAATACAGATGCATTCACACTTCAGCATTACAAGAAGCAGTGTTGGTTTGATTGCCACAGACGGTTTCTTCCTAGTGACCATCCATTTCGTAAATAGAGGAATGCTTTCACCAAAAATAGAGTTGAGCAACGGGGCCCCCCTCCTCGTCTGAGTGGGGAGGATATTTTTGAGCAGGTGTCTGAGGTGTCTGAGGTGTCTGATGTCGGGTGGGGAAAGAAGTTTTCAAAGGATAGAACAGACGGATTTGGTAAAGACCATAACTGGATTAAAAAGAGTATATTTTGGGAGTTACCGTATTGGAAGACGAACTTGATAAGACATAACCTTGATGTCATGCATATTGAGAAAAATGTGTTTGACAATATTTTCAATACAGTGATGGGTTTTAAGGCCTCAACGAAGGACACAGACAAGGGTCGGCTAGACCTTGAAGCGATTTGCAATCGTAAAGATCTGAACATTACTAAAGTTAATGGAAAAGATTTTAAACCAAATGCGCCACTTTGTTACGTCAGAGATGATAAGCAACGTGTTCTGCAGTGGTTGAAAGATTTGAAACTTCCTGATGGGTATGCATCTAATATTGGCAACTGTGTGAATGTGGAAGAAGGGACGGTATATGGGTTGAAAAGTCATGATTGTCACGTATTATTGGATAAGTTGCTACCCATTGCATTTAGAGACATTCTCCCTAATGAAATATGGGTTGCCCTAACAGAATTGAGTGAATTCTTCAGAGCATTGACTTCCAGCACTCTTCGTGTTAAGGATATGAAAAGACTCGAAGAGAGCATTGTGGTGACAATATGCAAGCTTGAAAAGATATTTCCGCCATCTTTCTTTGATTCAATGGAGCATTTACCAATTCACCTAGCTTATGAAGCTAGAGTTGGAGGACATATTCAGTATAGATGGATGTATCCATTTGAACGATTTTTGGGGAGTTTGAAAAAGAAAATGAGCAATAGAGCAAAAGTTGAGGCATCTATGTCTGAATCAGTGATTGTCGACGAAATTGTGTCGTTTGTTTCAACATATTTTCACCCAGACATTGAAATAAGGTTCAATAAAGTGGGACGCAATTATGATGGGGGAGTCACTGATCCTGATGGAAAAATTTCAATTTTTTCTTCTCCTGGTCGATTCCTTGGCAATAGAAAGTGCACGCGCATGCTAAGCAAAAAAGAATTAGATGCGGCTAAACTCTATATTCTCCTTAACTGTGCTGAGGTCGAGGACTACTTGAAGTAAGCATTCTTCATTTGTTACTAAGTAATAACTTTAATACGAACTAAGCAACTTTATGTTCTCCTTGAATGCAAGATGTTCGAAGAACAGCCGGAGACATTGCGCCCGAATTGATTTCAATAAGGACAGACAACGAATTTCCCTCCTGGTTTAATAATTATGTAAATGCCAATTCATTAATTCAATGTTTTTAATAGAATTTGAAGTATGAGTTTTTTACTATCTATGTGTTTTTATTTAGATTTTGAACAACCTTGGAGATGCAAAAGCTGCGAAATTACAAACATTAGCACACGGTCCGTCCTTAAGAGTGAATGTATATAAGGGATATTTTGTCAATGGCTACGTATTCAACACCGAAGAATATGGCCAAATGAAATCAACTTGGAATAGCGGGGTCAATCTCAAGGGAAATCCCGATTATTATGGCGTATTGAAAGAAGTTATTGAATTGGCATACTTGCTTGGAAATTCTGTAGTTCTTTTCAATTGTGAGTGGCGGGACGCTGAGCGAGGCATTACAAAACATGGCACTTTTGATCTCGTTGACTTAAAGCATTCTTCTAGGCATAATGGTGATGATGTGTTCATTCTTGCATCTCAAGCACAACAGGTGTATATGACCCCCTACCCCCGTCGACGAAGAGAGTCTAGCGGATGGTGGGCCGTATGGAAAACCAAAGCAAGAAGCACTTTTGATATACCATTGCGTGCAAAAACGTCTACTTCAAATATTGATTCATCATTAAATGATTGTTATCAGGAAGAGGAAATGCCTATACCTCCGATTATTCACTTGAATGATAATGTCGAGGAGGATGAAGCATTAATGGCCGAAAACACCCGTCCACTAGGGGAGGAAGTCATTTTCAATGAAATCGATGATGACAATGTGGAGGATGAGGAAGGAGAAGAGTATATATCTGGGTCCGATGATGAAAAATGAGGAAGAAGACGACGACGAGGAAACTAGTGAAGAAGAAATTGAATTTTGTAGTGATAGTGATCAAGATTGTAGTGAATGAATCGCTTTAGTTTTTAATTCGTATAATGTTTTGTATATAATGTTTTGTACATTTTATATCACTTATCACTGTAATATTATATCTATCTCATGATTTTCGATTTTACTTGGTTACTCTTTACATGATATGTAATATTACATCTATCTCATGATTTGGACAATAAATGATTCCTACTATTACATCTTACTCCATAATTTACTTGAACATGTAGTCATTAATTTGAATGTCATCGTGTGAAAAGGTTGTTGGAAAAAAATAAATAATTCGTAAAAAAATAATAATAATAATAATAATAATAATAATAATAATAATAATAATAATAATAATAATAATAATAATAATAATAAATAATAATAATAATAATAATAATGGACATAAATATAATAATAATAAATAAAAAATAAAATAATCAATAAAAATTAAAATAAAAATATACATATATGTATATATATATAAATATCATTATTGTCTATTAAAATTGCTTGAATAGTCGATAGTTGAAATATTTCGGTTGCATTAATCCTATTGTTCTCTGAGTGTATACTAGACATATATGATTGATTACACTGTCGATTATAATCGATAGTGTTTGATTGACCTAGTCTACGTCGTGCACTTGGAGACCGTAGGGTTATCTTTGTCAAAATTTCTTGATTTTCGATTATAAAGCAAGTAGACAAAGTGATATTTGCAATTCATACGTGTATTTCGGGATGGGATAGAAGCCAACCCCACTACTATCACGTACAACCACTGTGGGGTTATCTTTGGAGTGGAAAATCTCAAAGTTTTTTGCACAGCGTTAGGCCCAAAGATTGAAACTTTGATTAATTATTATAATAATAAATCTACTTTCAAAGTTTCAATATTTGGGCCAAATGCTGTGCAAACTTGATATTTTCCACTCATTCATTATAAATGTAAACCCTCTCTCTCTCTATTTTAAAGAAAACAACAATATTATTTCAAATTCAAGCAATCAAGTGAACTCCATTATTTTGCTTCTTTTTGTTTTTAGTAAAACAACCTTATCTCGAAACCACCGGTCCATGTGAACTCCATTATTTACCGTTTTCATATTGTCATTTCTATTTTAAAGCCGCAAGAAGTGCAATGTCGACAGACACCAAGTCCAAACCGTTACCCACGTTTTGTTTACTTGGTTACTCTTTACATGCTATGTAATATTTAAATTTTGTTCTACTTGATAATATTTTACTGTCTACATATATAATATACTAGTTTAGATATGTCGGGTCGAGGTGGCAATCGTTCAAAGAGAGGGAAGGTTGCGGGTTTTGTCCATCGTCTTGTTTCACCAAGGACGGGAGGGAGGATCTACTTCGGTTCTCGGGACGTAGTGAACCATCCGAGCGGGTTAATTTGGACGCAATTATTAATGAGGAAGGAAAAATGGAAATATCTATCTCTCCCAAAGGGCGGTAAGTATCATTTAATTGTAAATGTCATATATATAATGTTTACATTTTATTATTGTCTTTTTATTTGTATATATATTGATATATTGTTTTTTAATTAATATCTTGATAGGTTTATACATGCATGGTGGTGGTAGCGGTAGCGCGGTGGCGCTCAAGTGGTTGTTAAACATGAATTTTCATTGACATGTAATTAAACAAACAAACAAACAAACATATGTAGTTTCTTTTTCCCTTTCCTTTTTCCCCGGCCTTTCCCCTACTGCTTTCCCTTCCCTTTTCCCCTTTCCCCGTTTCCACTTTCCCTTTTCCCTTTCCCCCTTTCCCCTTTCCCTTCCCCTTTCCCCTTTCCCCGGCCGTTTCCCCTTTCCCCTTTCCCTGTCGCTTGATTTGGACAAACATATGTATTTTATTTGATGTACAAGCGAAACAAGTTGTTTGTGTGTGTTTGTAGTTTGTAATTGGGTTGTTTGCGTGTGTTTGTAGTTTGTAGTTGTTTAAAACAGGTTGTTTGAACAAAGTTAACAGGGTTTACAATTTTTACAGGTGGTTTAATAATAAAACAATTTTTTTTTTAAATCTGGCCAGATTATCGACGAAAATTTCCGTCGATAAATTAATACAAAAAATAAATAATTCTATTTTTCCGGCGTAAATATCCGTCGGAACATAAAAAATTAACACAATAATACTCAAAATACCGACGGACATATCCGTCAGTTTAGGGTTTATATTCCGACGGACATATCCGACGGTAAATATTATGATTTCCGACGGTTATAACCGTCGGTAATGGTTTTTATTTCCGACGGATAATTCCATCGGTAACCTCCGGCGAATGCTCCAGTTAACCGGCCGGCGGATCTCATTTCCGACGGACGTTTTTCGGCGGAATTTTAGATTTTTCGGCGGATAATCCGCCGGAAATACCGGCGGAATTTGTCCGTCGGTATTACCAACCAATTATTTCCGACGGAACCCGACGGACTAATTCCGTCGGTAATATCCATTTAGCGACGGATTTGTAGAATTATCGACGGAAATTTCCGTCGGTAAACGGCCTTTTTCTAGTAGTGATGCCTTTCTGTATTTTCTGAGGGTATGGAAGTATTCCGCTTTCCCTCATGTGGTGCTCCTTCGACGTCGGGAGAGTGTTGTGTTGACCACCGAATACATAGATGAGCAGCATGTCGGGCCGACCCACTTGGTTTTGGGGAGCAGGCGCAAAGTGGTTCTGGGGCAAGATTGCCATTTCAGCTGCGACCTTAGGAGTGCGAAGCTTGGGTTAACCCTCGGGGTGTCACGGGAGACGCTTTATTTGACTACGGGACTCGAGTTGACAAACCGGCGGGAGAGGTCCCTTTGCGGGCTCGTAGGGAGGAGATCCGAGCCGAGGCACGGGTGAACGATGCTCGAGAGCGGCGGTTCGTTTGACACGACTAGGAGGACTCCTGATCTCGGAATGAGGGAGACAGAACTCGCTCATGTGGAATGAAAGAAGACTCGTTGGGGACGAGGGAAGAAAGGAAAGAGTGATGAAGGGCCAAATGCGAGTAGCATGGAATGACCTTCTGAAACACTGAGTATCCATTCATCGTCATTGCAGACACATTGATTGTTAAATGTTTTAAGTTGTCTTTTAGCATGTTGTGAATCGAGAGTAGACCGTGCTTGAACTCATCAAGAAATGTTGTAACCGTTAGTGATTTGTGAATTACTTTTAAAGCTTTGTCGAGACGCAAAATCTCTTGCTTGCTTCTTGCCTGAGCCTTGGTGGCGTCAATTTTTGGAATTTTGTGTATTCCTTAGACCGAACCAATGAAGGCTGCCTACGTTCCCCTCGGAATGAGAGGCTCAGGTCTGCGTAGTTCGACCCTCTTTTGTGGGAGAAATGACTCGTAATGTACACTTGCAAGGGGGTATTTATTTTTGAAAAGGTGGGAACGGGTCCCCTTTTGTGTGAATGCCTTATTTGATGTAGGCACAAAAGAAATGCTTTTGGGTTTAACTCTTTTGAGAGAGTATGAGCATTGAAAAGCTTGTAAAAGTGTATGGAAGCCCTTGCTGACAGAAAATCAGTGTTTAGCTCAATTTTCCTATTTTGTAGAAAAAGAAGACTTGTCGAGACATTTGAAAACTTGATTTGTTCACATTGATCCCATGTTTGCTTAAAACCCTTTGTTGATGTTCGGGTTATTCAACAATTAAACCTGATATGCTTTGATTAATCATGAGGAGAAAGTCAACCGGTATCCAGGATCGAGTTGATCTGGTGTGAAAGAAGGTTCGTGTATAGGAGATGTCATTGATGAGACCGGGTTTGTGGATTTGTATGTGTTTATGACCGGACCATTTCTGGTTGCCTACGTTCCCCTTAAGACAAGGAGCTCAGGTCGACGTAGTTCGGGACCGAACCGTGTTTGGCTTTGGGGCCAGGGCATGAATATTTGTGCGGCCTTTGACGAAAAGGCTCGGAAAGCTGAATGATGAGGCACAGGCCTTGAGGTGATTTCTTGACAAGTCGTATTTGACGGTCTTTTCAGTGACTCCCTTGCTTCTTGATCGTTGGCTCTGGGTCTTTGACCTCATTTATTTTTGTGAAGCTTCTACTTGAGCTCTCTTTTTTTTTGTAGCTTCTGCTTGAGATTTTTTTTTTGTAGCTTCTGCTTGAGCTTTTTTTTTTTTTTGTAGCTTCTGCTTGAGCTTTTTTTGTAGCTTCGCCGAGCTTTTTTTTTTTTTTTTTGAAGCATTTGAGGGCAAAGGCAAGCCCCTGCTTGAACTTTCTTGATGCGCACGAGGGCGAAGGCAAGCCCCTAGATTGTTGTCGACATGGGGTCAATCTTTTGATGCTGAGTGACCTTTTGTTGTCCTTTGATGTTCCTGCCGTCGTTGACTTGGTCAAGGTGGTGGTGGGGACATGTTTTGGAAAGTGTATGGCTTGATGGAGGCCTTTGTGTGGGGTATGATAAGGTGTATGGGGAGCTATCGAATGACTTTCTCACACCAATTAATCAAAGCATTAATCATTTGTGGAATTACTTGTTGAGCAATGCAAGTGATCACATAGAACAAAACAATTTCATTAAATGTAATGCAGGGTGCAAAATAATGTCTCAAGTCTAGCAAGAAAAGAAAGAAAACTTTCGTATGGAAAATTGAAGACTTAATTACAATGTCCGAGGAGGACTTGATTGAATGAGAACAGTACTAGAACCTACGAGATGGACTGTATGATTCTTTGATTTGCGTCTCTTTGGACTCTTCAGCAGTTCCCAAATTCATTTTGGTTAGAACATTCTCGGCAGCTTGGGCCCGATTTTTCTCTCGTTTGACAACATGCTTAAAGATTTGTTTAATGCATTGTTCATTAATGTGTCTGCGTCTTTATCAAGTGAATCATTATTAACTGTTTTGGTTAGTTAATTTATCATTTGTTAAAGTGGCAATGAGGGGATACTCAGAAAGGTCAAACTTTTATTCGAAGCATAAAGAAGCACGATTTTTGTTACAAACACATAATCTTCATAAAGCCGTCAGACGACTCGAGAGACTTAAACTTTAAACATGACAGACTCGGGGTCTTTTATTTTAGAAGCTAGACTCTAGGAGACTGGGGTTAGACCAAGCTTCCAGACGATTTCTTCTTTGCTGGTTGTGGGTCATGAGAAGGTAACCCAGTTCCTCAATGGCATTTTTGACGCGCTTGAGAAGTTCGAAAGGCTTCTCACTGATGCTTTCCCTAATTGTTGTTGGGGAATTGATTTCCGACTGTGTTGGGACCGCGTGGGCATTCCAACTTTCCTTCTTCAATCAGCCTCTGGATCGCTTGTTTTAGTATGACGCAATTGTCGGTGGTATGGCCGGGATAGTTGTGAAAAGCGCAATGCTTGCTCATATCCACGTTTAGGTTAGGATTCCTCGTCTGATAATTCTCAAGGGGCTTGAGCATGTTCTGCTTCATCAACGCCTCAAACACTTGGCTTAGAGGCATTCCGAGGTTGTCGAAGTGCTGAGAACGCTGCGTCCGGTGAGGATTGTTATTTCTCAGGGGCGCTTGATCGCGGCTTCCTTGGACCCCGTTACGGATGTAGTGGACTGCTCCGCGGCCTCCTTTCCTATGTTTGGAATAGGCGTCGAATTTGACGAGGCCGCCTCGGTAGCGGTAGGAAGAAGCAAGAGTGGCCGGTGTCTTTTGTAGGCTCGGCGTCTTTTCGAACTTGGTCCCGCATTGACCATGGCACGAAGGTCGGGATAGAAGTGGTGTCTAATCAAGGCCCTCAAAGATGGTTTGAGGCAGAATGGAAAGATATCCATTTGCTCTTCTTTGGAAAGCGGATCCATTATCTCGCTTAGCTTCCGCCCATCTTTTGTAGAACTCACCCACAGGCTCGTCGTCCTTTTGTTCGGTGGCTTGCAGGTCATGGCGGTTTGTCTCCCATTCAAGGTTGGCGCGGTACTTCTCCAGGAAGATTTCACTGATTTGGTCCCACGTGGAGCAGTTTTCTGCCTTCATGTTGAGGAACCACCTTAATGCCGTGGATTTGAGGGAATGCTGGAAGTGATCCGCCATTTGTTGTGGGGTTGCTCCTTTAGCTCTCATACCCAAGACATAGGTATCGATGTGAGTTTTTGGGCATTCCGTCCCGTCAAACTTCTCCATTTCTGGCATCTTGAATTTTGGTGGGAGCGGGACCACTTTGCTTGGATCAGTAGGCAGGAGGGAGTCTTTCCGAGAACCAGCTAGCTTGCCTTGCATGTCCTTCATTTGTTCGATAAGCCAAGCCATGTGGGGATCAGCTGTCTGAGGTGGGTTACCGTTTTCAGGGACGGAAATCGAAGATGGAGGTGGATTGGCTGATGGAATTGCCATTCGGGAGTCTTGGGGAGGTAGTTGAGTGTATACCAACCCATACCCTGGGGTGTTGAAGTTGAGGGCGTGATTGCCAGGTCCGCTAAGGGTTGTGTTTGGGAACTGGGGAAATGATTCGTTAGCCCCAATTGGCAGACTAGCAGGTGGCAAGCTTGAGAAGTCGGGATATTCGCTCGGGATGCCCGTCCCTGGTAAGCATGGGGACTTTTGATTGTGGTTGCGAGGCTCGTATAGAGGCAAAGGATTGGATCCTGGGGAATACCGAGATGCATTGAGATCTGGCGGAGCAGGCACGTATGTGTGCTGTTGGTAATGAGCTTGATGTGCAGAGCCGGGAAACCGACCGTGGTTGAGGCGGGCATGTCGTGAGCCGCTTGACCGACGCCCGAGGGGAGCTTTGAGCGAGAGCCGCTTTGCGTTCCGGGATCTCATAGCTTGGCGGAGGCGGAACTTGCCGATAGCTTTGAGAAACCTGGGGAGGCTTCAGGTATGTCTTCGTCCTCTATGAGAACAAAGGTTCCGTCAGGTTGGGGAACTGCAACTGTTCCTCGAAGACGCAAGGTGTCTACGATCCAGGCTTGCTGTTCTTCTTGGCGCTTCTTGATGGTTTCGAAGGCTCGCAGCACCTCCTCCATTGTCTGGAGGTTCCTTAGTGGCGGGGTTCCGTTTCCCTCACTGTTATCTGTTGATCCCGTCATGGGAGAGTAGCGGACGGTGCAGACCGTTGAACTGGAAGGGCTATCGGACCTTGTGACCTCGATACTGAAAAGGCGGCTCCCGGGTATTCTCAACCACTCTCGGTTCGCTGGAGGGGGTGACGGGCAAGGTTTAGACACAGGAATAGCCTCACGGGATAAAAGGGGGAAAGCTCACGTGGCATGCGGTTTCCGTTTCTTTTATTTTTTTTTTGTTGTTTTAATTTACTTAAAACATGTTTTCTCAGAGTCCTAGGTAGGTTGGAAAAGATTGCTCTTCTTTTTCGCAACTATGCTAGATCCGAGGTCGCTGGAGACCATCTCGTGCGGCTATAAGCCCCTCGTTTTGCACCCGTATTTCGACATCCCGGGGTGGATGCCCGGGCGAGGGTCCTATAGGGCAAGCGGTTTTCACCGGCCTAAAAGAAAAATCGAACCTAAGGACCGAGCCTGTCATGTTCGTTTTGATGCGTTAGCCATGTGAATAGTGAACCGAGCCGCCACCGAGTCAAGATCGTGTCCGCAGTTCTAAGCATGACCTCTCTTTACCTTGCTTGCGCAAGGGATCTCGTGACGTTAGGCGTTGGCCGGGTCATATTGTCATGGCCGACGTATCAAAGGCGTGATGACATGGTGTCATGTGAGCATGGATGTATATCCGGACGGAACATCATCAGGTGTAGCTTCGAAATCAAGATCAGTCAAGATTTTAGCATGACCTTTCATCGCTTTGCTTGCGCAAGGGATCTTGAGTTCCGAGCCTTGACTCGAAAAATGGCCGGCAAGGTATATGTATCCAGTCGTATGACACTGACCGGGTAAAACCAACCGAGTCCGGGACAGAGTGTGACTCAAGACTCAAACGTGCGGGGTTGACGCTTGGCTAGGGATGGGATGTTTGGAATGATCCCGCTGCGCATCCGAGAGGCCTAGGAAGACAAAACGGATCGCAACCGAGACCACTCCGGGTTGAGGGTTGTAGTGTGCAGTGTATCCGAGGCAAAGGTGCGCGTAGCGTGCGGTGTGTAACCGAGGCAAGCCAGCTGCGTAGTGTGCGGTGTAACCGAGGCAGCCGCGAGTAGTGTGCGGTCTCTAAAATTCTTTTTCTGAGTAAAACAGAAGTTTTTGAAGAATTTTAAATGTATGCACAGATGAATATTGATGCATTTTTTTTTTTTTATCTTTTTTTGTAAAATAAAAAGTAAAGCACGTGCACACACACACAACAGTTAAAGAAAGGGGTAAAATGAAAGTTTGACCCTCATCATCGTTTTAAAAATCTTTTGTTTTGTTTAAAATGATTTTAAAACAAAATATCCCCAGCGGAGTCGCCAACTGAAATTACTCGGGATCCGGCTCGCGCGCGGAGGCCTCGTGCATCTCGCATTTGTCGCTTTTCGGGAAAGTCGCCCGGATCCGAGAGGCAGCGCGTTTGCGCCCCGACATCTGGCTTTATTCCGATTTAGCGTTAGTTGGAGGTGTCTCGCCGTGTTTTGCTTTGTAGAGTCGCCACGCCGTTTTTATTATTAAGCCCAAAACATTGAAAAAGGGCATCAGTTTAAAAATAATAATAAACTGTTTTTGTGTGATGAGATTTTGAGTTCGGAGGTCAGATGACTCCTCGGGAAGAGAATATTAGAATCTTAGAGCTCACCCGAGTCGCCTCGTAAAAACGAGTCTTTCGGATACCCCTAATATTCTTTAAATGTTGTGTGTGTGTGTGCTTTTAAAAATGCATGCTGTGTCGGATGTCTACATTGTACACTACGTATTGAAATGTATTGAAATAGTAATGGAAGGAAGCCTTACCAATGTTGGTTCGTGTCTGTCTTCCGCTGGGGAATAGTGTTTGGGGATGGAATGATGTTCCGGCACGGACCGGGATTGCTTCGGGAGGGGCCGGTTGTCTGCGGACAGAGTTTCGGCGTGAGTTAAGATTGTAGGCTGCGTTCGGGCAGAGGTTTGGCGTGCGTTGGGATCGCAGGGATCACTTGGGTAGAGGTTCGGCGTGCGTTGGGGTGGCAGGAGTCACTCGGGCAGAGTTTCGGCGTGGTTTGGGATCGCCGGTTTGACTCGGAAAGAGCCGGGACGCCTCGGGAAAGACCAGGCAAGGCCTCGGAGTACCACGAGGGGCCTCAGAGTACCTCGAGAGTGCCTCGGGGCAGCGCGGGAGCGTCGCGGGAGCGCTCGGAGAGGCTTCGAAGCACCACGAGGGGGCTCGGAAGGCCTCGGAAGAATCCGAAAGGGGCCGGGATTGCCCGAAGGGTCTTAGAGGAGGAGCCTGAAGGCTTAGGGAGAGAAGAGAATAAGGAAATTGTGTGAAAATGAGGGAGGGGGAACCCTCTATTTATAGTGCCAGAAAACTGCAAGAAGGTCCGTACGGACCTTCTAGGTAATCTAGATTTTTGGTTTTCCTCGATTTCAGGGAATGATGAGGATTTCTGAGATGATTATGTCCCCTATGCAAAGAGGTTCGTACGGACCACCTCAGCATGCAAAGAGGTCCGTACGGACCAACCATGCATGAGGGTAATCATTTCTCCGGGATTTGAGGGAATCTCGTAGACTTTAAGCGGATTTTGCAATTATGATGCAAAGAGGTCCGTACGGACTTCCATGCTTTTCCACATTTTATAATTGTGATGGCCAGCTAGTTCTCGTCGAGAGCTTTCCAACCATATATGGCACGTCTCAATCGGATTTCGTATGAAGGAGTTATGACCTCCGAAAGTTTGCTTGAATGGAGAGCGATCCAGATTGAGGTACTTACACATGCTACCTCGGTATTCCCTAGGCCGACCAAGGCTTAACAGGCGAATGAGTAAGGCTCAAACTCAAGTACCTACGAGGAGACCTCCCTCCAAGGCCGAGGTAGTGATCCCTTGACGACGAGGAGGCCTCCTCGGCTATCAAACCATCAAGACAGGTTTCTCCATATATCTCTTACCTCTTCCCCGGCTCATCGTATGCCGGCCAGGCTATGTATGACGAGGAAGGTTCATCTCGGCTAGCGACAGAATGGCAGTTTATCAGTCCTATCCAAATAAGGCATGGAGCAGTTACAATCCTCTTATGATTGTAACCACCTCCTATATAAATTCATGTCCAACAAGGACTTCTCAACAGATATAATCCTCCAAGAATTCATATCTTATCTATTAGCAATCCAATTCAACATGAATTCTACATATTTATCCCTATAAATACAAATCATAATTCAAATTATTTGATACGTTATCTCTTTGACCCTAAACTCTTTCAAATTGATTTCTCTCTCTAAGCAAATACTTACTCTCACGCCGGAGAAGCCCCGACTTAGTTTACGTGTTTGTTTCTTTGTATCCAGGTTATTCAATCGCCGAAGTACAACCGATCGCTGGATTTGGGCTGATTCGATCTTTTTGGCAGCATCATACCCCATACCCTAACCCCTATACCTTAAATCATATTTATACCCCATGCCCTAAACCCTAAACCTTATATATATATATAGATATCCCATACCCTAACCTATATACCTTAAATCATATTTATACCCTAATTCATATATCCCTATACCCTAAACCTTATACTAGTATATACCACCATGTTGTTACCAATCATGACCAGAGTGCAAGGACAATATCATTTACTTTTTTAAAGAAATGAAAGTATATAATAGAAAAAAATAGGGACGGACAATAGCATTTACTTTTTTTTTAAATTTTTTTTAATTTTTTTTTTATAAATAAAACTATTTGAGATGTTAGTTAGTAGTGAATTTTTTTTTTACAAAAAGTTATATAAAAAATTAAGAATTTTTAAAGAAATGAAAGTATATAATAGAAAAATAGGGACGGAAAATAGCATTTACTTTTGAAATTTTTATCAATAAGACCTTGAGATATGGTGGAATTTACCAATAAAAATAGTACATTTCAAATTCTACCTTGGGATCCAAGAGTTGAAATTAAAACGACCGTGATTCCCTGACTATATTTATAACAATTTAAATGGTCAAACTGTCCCTCTCATCTCATTCTCTTTCTCTCTCTAACGCAATTCTTTCTCGCGCAATCTCCTCTTCTCTCTCTCTCTCTCTCTCTCTCTCTCTCTCTCTCTCTCTCTCTCTCTCTCTCTCTCTCTCTCTCTCTCTCTCTCTCTCTCTCTCTCTCTCTCTCTCTCTCTCTCTCTATATATATATATATATATATATATATATATATATATATATATATATATATGCGCAATTGACGGCTAGACTCAACTCAAACGAGCTCCGACGGATGTTCCAGATGTTCGATCGAAACGACGAGCTCCGTCTCAATTCCTTTGTCATTTTCTATTCCCATTAATGGTTGTTGCTTCCTCTCTCATCTTCCCTTCAATTTCTCTGAAGAAATGAAAGTCAAACATAGACACCTACAATGTAGACATGTCCAAATAGAATCGGGAACCGACGAAATCGGCGGGTAGAATCGGAATCGGGAACCGGCGAGAACCGGTAACCGCCGGAACCAGGAACCGAACGTAATCGGGAACCGGATTGAAACGGTTCGAATACAAATCCACCATATTGGGAACCGAGGAACCGACGGTTTCGGAACCGGGAACCGAAATTTTTATTGTTAGAATTTTTATTAGAATTTTGTCTATTTCTCATTCTTTCCAAAAACATACTCCCCAAGTGAAAAAAAAAACAGATTAGTTAGCGTCTTTACTATCTTAAGAGGTTTGGATTAAAAAAAAAAAAGTTAGATGGTGATGGAACCGGTGGAACCGTTGGAACCGAAACCGGCGGATAAAACCGGAAACCAGATTAATATGGTTCAAAAACGATTTCGGCTATTTGAAAACCAGGAACCGACGATTTCGAAATCGAAAATCGAAATCGAAACCGTTTGAACATGTCTGCTACAATTACTACAATGTAAACAAGGATCGAAGACGTAAAGACGGAGAGTGAGTAAAAATTCGTCTGCGGAAAAATTTAAGGGCCCAGTTTAAAAAATATGCCTATGGCTCAAAATTACACAAAGCCGGCCCGGAGACATTTATAAGGCGGTGACTTTTTGAAGTCCAAATAAACTTGGATGTCGGCAGAAAATGTGTTTTTTCAAGTCAAGATAACTTTCTAGACCCACATCAAGACTTTAGGGTCTCGGAACCCATTCATTCCAACACTTAAAATTAAAAGTTTTATATAATCCCTCCCTCCCACCCACGTAAATTGATACTTATTTTTTTTTGTCCGTTTCACATCAATTGATATTGTTCAAAATGGAAGAGAATCTTTACTATTTTCCCCACTCATTCTCTCTCCTAATTTACTTTTACACTCACAACATTCTCTCTCCTAACTATTCCTCCCACTCATTCTCTCTCCTATTTAAATTTTCATTCTCACAACATTTTCTTCAACTTTTTCTCTCTTTTAATTTTCCTTAATATGTGTGCTCAAAATTTTGGTATCAGTTGATTGATTGATGTGGTATGGAGGAAGTATTTAGTTTTTTTCTTTAAATCTGATTAAAAACGTATGGACTGAATTAAAAGTTTATAAATCAAGATAGTTGTCACGTTGACCCAACCAGTACAGTCAACTAGGACCATTCACATAAATAACACTCTACTCCCATTGTTTAAATTCTCTTTCTAATTAATGTAAGACAATTATTTTTGCAATGAAAATAGGTCTAGTGTTGTTGTTCGCTTTCGTTCTCATTCACGAAACAATGTTGCTAAGTACGGGCGGCAAAAATCGGGTGACTTCATTTTTCACCCCCGCCAATGCAAGACCACAAGTACTGCCACTTGAAGCTAAATCTCGTGGATTGAGGAAACCTCGCAGATCAGCTCTGCCGACTCCGGTATCAAATCCATGTTGGACAATTGCTATGGCTTCTTTAAGACTTAACGGAAAAAACTGACAGCAAAAGTAACGGAGATTGAAAAAACAAAAGAATTAAAGTCGAGTCTTGTATTTAATACAATCTCCGTAAGAGTTATTTGTCCCGCACTGGTGCTTACGGTTGTATGACAAAACTCTAGTAAGATAAAACGACTTACTATTAGTTATAAGGAGCACTCCAATATAACTAATCTAACGAACAACAAAGGTTTTAGAACTTTGGACTTGAAAGATTGAATGCAACAATATGCAATGATTTGGGTTATGTTATTCTATCTCTCTAGAGGGTAAAATGCTCAAAATGACTGTATATGTAAATTGAAATTCGGAGGGAAAGTATATAAAGAGAATCAAAGGGTTTGGTGGCTTTTCCCTTGAAAAGTCACAACTTTTCGGGTATAACAGCACTTGCACGGCCGTGTCCAATGAGCTAGCACCGGCCGTGCGAGGCAATATGCACGGTCGAGTTCGTGGCTCTGCACGGTCGAGTGGCAAGGCAAGGCACGGTGCACGGCCGTGTCCTAGGCACTTGCACGGCCGTGCGAAGCTTCTTCGGCTGCTCGTCGGCCACTTTAGCCACAACAAGTCCACACCAATTTTGGGACCAACCCAAAACACACTTTGACCCAATATTTAAGTTACAAATCATTTGTCATTAATTTCTCATTCACACGGAAATGTTTTGAGACATTAAATGAGTTATATATAATCTACAACAAATGTAGATTATCATTTGTAACTAGTTCCGTTAACACATAACGAACTTCCGTTAGCAACTAAATCAACGTTAAGTTAAACTTAACTTTCCGTTATCCATTTCCAACAATCCCCACATGAATGATAATTAATGCATGTATGCAAATTCGTCCAAAGTTCCGGCGAACTATTATTACATCGGGATAGATAGCTTGTGGCCTTGAATCTTCCCTAGTGAAATATTATCGGATATACTAGCCATTTGGTAGCGAGTCGCTTTGAACCATGATCGTCTGGGTGTATACCAAGACAATACTCACATAATAACAAATTTCTCTAACAATTGTTGTTCTCACGTTTTGTCCATTTTGGCCCTGGACCGTATCTCATTCATAAGCGTTCATTTAGAGGCGGCCTTATTACCTCTCACTTATATAGGTGATTCTCACTATAAGGAGTATCATGCACTACTCCACCCGTAGGTATAGAAATCATTAAAAGTTTTCTCAACTTAACCTTACCACTGTTGCATGTGCTTGTACTTGGATGTTCTGGGAATGAGTATTCAACATCTCCAGGTTAATAAACCGAGTTGTTGTTTCCAAGTAACTCTACTAGAACTTATAACTTGGTTGTCTCATTGAACCAAGGGCACGGGATCTCCATTTCTCAAGGTTGAGTGTCCGCTATAAGTTCTTTTGTTGTGGGTTTTAAACCCATTCCCTTAACGGTTTATACGGTTGATCTCTATTTATACCTTTGGTAAATGGATCCGCTAAGTTATCACATGATTTTACATAATCAATGGTGATAACGCCATTCTTGATCAAGCTGTCTAATGGTATTGTGTCTACGACGAATATGTCTAGACTTACCATTGTACATACTATTACGTGCCCTTCCAATTGCTGATTGACTATCACAATGGATTAGTACAGACAGACACGAGTTTGCTCCAACAAGGAACATCCTCCGAAGTTCTTAAGCCATTCTGCTTCTTCCCCGGCTTTATCCAACGCGATAAACTCGTATTCCATTGTGAATGCTGGCTATACACGTTTGTTTGGAGGATTTCCATGACACTGCTCCTCCACCTATAGTGAATACATATCCACTTGTGGATTTAGAGTCTTTCGTGTCCGATATCCAATTGGCATCACAGTATCCTTCTAATCCTGCTGGATATTTATTGTCACGTATCCCATGGTTTAATGTATACTTTAAATATCTTAGTACTCTCATTAGAGCTTTCCAATGATCGGTACTAGGATTGCTTGTGAACCTACTTAGTTTGCTCACTTGAATATGCAATGTCCGGACGAGTACAATTTGTTAAGTACATCGATCGCCAATTATTCTTGCATATTCCAGTTGAGAAACTGGTTCCCCTTTGTTCTTGGTTAAATGTAGAGCCAAGTCTACAGGTGTCTTAGCCGGAGGGTCATCAAAGACATTGAATTTCCGAAGAACATTCTCTAGGTAATGGGATTGTGAAAGAACTAATCCTTCGTATGTTCTAGAGATCTTTATCCCTAATATTACATCGGCTAATCCCATGTCTTTCATGTCAAAGTTCTTCTTTAACATGCCTTTGGTATTCATGATTAAATCATGATTACTTCCCATTATGAGCATGTCGTCTACATAAAGACAAACGATAACGAATGATTCGTATGTTCCTTTAATGTAGACACATTTGTCACATTCATTAATCTTGAATCCATTCGATAACATAGTTACGTCGAACTTCTCATGCCATTGTTTAGGTGCTTGTTTTAGTCCATACAAGGACTTTACAAGTTTACACACCTTTCGTTCTTTACCAGGAACCACGAACCCCTCGGGTTGTTCCATGTAAATTTCTTCATCAAGTTCTCCATTTAGAAAGCAGTCTTCACATCCATTTGGTGTATCTCAAGATTATGCACTGCTGCAATAGCTATGAGAACACGAATAGATGTGATCCTTGTGACAGGGGAGTATGTATCGAAGAAATCATATCCCTCTTTCTGTCTAAAGCCTTTGGCAACTAGCCTAGCTTTGTACTTTTCGATAGATCCATCCGCCTTATACTTCCGTTTAAGGATCCATTTGCAACCTAATGGTTTGCAACCTGGAGGGAGATCAACTAATTCCCAAGTATTGTTGAGCATTATGGATTCTATTTCACTGTTAATAGCTTCCTTCCAGAACGAACTATCCGGACCGGACAAAGCTTCTTTAACAGTTGATGGTTCGTTTTCTAACATGTAAGATAGAAAATCAGGACCAAAAGTCTTTTCCACTCTTGCCCTTTTGCTACGTCTCGGTTCTTCATCTTCTATTTGAGAAGGACTGGATGTAGACTCATGTGTTCTCTTATTAGAACCTACATCTTTCCTGTCCTTAACCGGAAAAATGTTTTCAAAGAATACCGCATTCCTTGATTCTATAGTAGTTCCTACGTGCATATCCGGAATGTCCGATTTATGCACTATAAACCGATAGGCACTACTATTATTGGCATATCCAATAAAAACACAGTCAATGGTCTTTGGGCCAATCTTGACTTGTTTAGGCTTAGGTACTTCAACCTTGGCCAAACACCCCCACACTTTAAGGTATTTAAAACATGGCCTACGATTATGCCACATTTCATAGGGTGTTTTGTCAATACCTTTCTTGGGTATTTTATTAAGAACATAATTAGAAGTGAGTATTGCTTCCCCCCACAAGTTGTCGGGTAAGCCTGAACTTATCAAAAGCGCGTTCATCATCTCCTTGAGAGTACGGTTTTTGCGTTCAAAGCAACTCCATTAGATTGAGGGGTATATGGAGCCGTTGTTTGATGAATTATGTCGGATTCCCAACATAATCCTTCAAACGGTGCTTCATATTCTCCACCTCTATCGCTTCTAATTTTCTTAATTTTCAAGTTAAGTTGATTCTCAACTTCTTTCTTATAAGTCTCAAAAGCCCCTAAGGCTTCATCCTTACTTCTTAAGAGATAAACATAGCAGAGATTTCTAAGTGCAATCATCTATAAATGTAATGAAGTACCTTTTACCTCCTCGAGTTTGCACTAGTTTTAAATCACATATGTCGGTGTGAATTAACTCGAGAGGAGTCGTGTCTCTTTGTATGGCATTAAATGGTGACTTAGTCATTTTTGCCTCAACACAAACTTCGCACCTATTAGTCGAGTCGGATTTAGTCATTTGGATTAAATCTTGTCTCGCTAATTTCTTAATGGTGTCGAGGTTTACATGTCCTAATCTATCATGCCATAAATTAGAACTTTCCGACAAGTAAACATAAGGAACACAACTTTTATTCATCGCACCTTGGCGGATTACCATTACATTCATTTTTAAAAAGGCCCTCCTCGAGGTAACCTTTTCCAAGAAACAAACCATTCTTGGTTAGTACAAATTTGTCGGATTCGAATACTAGTCTAAAACCGGCCTTACTAAGCAAAGCGCCGGACACTAAATTTTTACGGATGTGGAACATGCAGCACATCCAACAAGGTTACTTCTTTTCCGGAAGTCATCTTCAAAATCACGTTTCCAATGCCTTGAACATCGGAGGTCGCAGAATTTCCCATGTAAAGCTTTCTTCCGGAGATGGGAGTATAGGAGGAGAAACTTTCCTTGTTACCACAAATATGGCGGGTAGCACCGGTATCTATCCACCATGCTTTAGGGTTCTCCACCAAATTTGCAACGTTGGCTTCAAAGACAACCGCTGCAAAGTCTAGGTCCATATGGTCAACATTGTTCGCCTCTTTCTTCGGAGACGACAATCCCTTGACAAGTGGCCCGGTTTGCCACAATTATAGCACGACCCCTTGAACCTTTTAGAGGTCTTCTTCTTCCCTTTCTTAGCATTCCCGGCAGTTTCGGAATGCTTTCTCTTTGTGCCACTCGTGCTAGCCTCGGCGAGATTGACCTTAGCCTCCATCTTGCCTTTAGCAACTTTGGCCTCATTCATTCTATTGTTCTCTTCTATTTGAAGACGAACAACAATGTCTTCTAAGGACATCTCCTTGCGTTTATGCTTGAGATAGTTCTTGAAGTCCTTCCACGAAGGAGGCAACTTTTCAATGATAGAAGCCACCTTAAATGGATCATTCATGATCATCCCCTCGGCATCAAGCCCATGTAGAATGATTTGGAATTCATCTACTTGAGTTGTTACCGATTTGGAATCGACCATCATAAAGTCAAGATACTTACCGACGACAAATTTCTTTGACCCGGCATCCTCGATCTTGTACTTCCTTTCCAAAGTGTCCCACAATGCTTTGGCTAACTCGGACCGTATACTATACACATTGTATAGTGCATCGTCAAGTCCATTTAAGATATAATTCTTACAAAGAAAATTACCGTGAGACCAAGCCTCCTTTGCCATTTGCCTTTGGGGGTCCGGATCACCTTTTTCTACCGCCGGAGGATCTTCCTTTAAGAAGCGGTGCAAGCTTAGGGTGGTCAAGTAGAAGAGCATCTTCTGTTGCCATCTCTTGAAATCCACACCGGTGAATTTCGCGGGTTTCTCACCATGACTGATGTGATGAGTTGTAGGAGCGGGAGCAACATTGTTGAATGTAGTATCACCTTGTGATGGAGGCATCACATTCCCTTGACTAGATGAAGTGGTGTCTTTCTCGTTTGCCATCTCTTGAAGAAGCGTCAAATAACTCTTACGATTGTTGGACAATTGCTATGGCTTCTTTAAGACTTAACGAAAAAAACTGACAGCAAAAGTAACGGAGATTGAAAAAACAAAAGAATTAAAGTCGAGTCTTGTATTTAATACAATCTCCATAAGAGTTATTTGTCCCGCACTGGTGCTTACGGTTGTATGACAAAACTATAGTAAGATAAAACGACTTACTATTAGTTATAAGGAGCACTCCAATATAACTAATCTAACAAACAACAAAGGTTTTAGAACTTTGGACTTGAAAGATTGAATGCAACAATATGCAATGATTTGGGTTATGTTATTCTATCTCTCTAGAGGGTAAAATGCTCAAAATGACTGTATATGTAAATTGAAATTCGGAGGGGAAGTATATAAAGAGAATCAAAGGGTTTGGTGGCTTTTCCCTTGAAAAGTCACAACTTTTCGGGTATAAGATTTCAGACGGCCGTGTCCAATGAACCGCACGGCCGTGCAAGGCAATATGCACGGTCGAGTTCATGGCTCGCACGGCCGAGTGGCAAGGCAAGGCACGGTGCACGGCCGTGTCCTAGACACTTGTGCGGCCGTGCGAGAAGCTTCTTCGGCTGCTCGTCGGCCCTTTAGCCACAACAAGTCCACACCAATTTTGGGACCAACCCAAAACACACTTTGACCCAATATTTAAGTTACAAATCATTTGTCATTAATTTCTCATTCACACGGAAATGTTTTTGAGACATTAAATGAGTTATATATAATCTACAACAAATGTAGATTATCATTTGTAACTAGTTCCGTTAACACATAACGAACTTCCGTTAGAAACTAGATCAACGTTAAGTTAAACTTAACTTTCCGTTATCCATTTCCAACAATCCACCTGTTGTTCCTACACCATCAAGACCCCGTTATCCACCAAAATCTCCGTGTTATCCGGCGCCACCTCCAGGATCAATTCCTCGTATAGTTCATCCACCCGTAGTTCTTCCACCTGTAATCACACCGCCACTGCCTCGTTATCCACCAAAACCACCATGTTATCCGCCGCCGCCACCACCCCCATCATATTAGTCAAAAGACTTCAATTGGGTCACAATATGATATATTTCTTCCCTCTTATAATAAATTTCACATTTTTCTTTTATGTATGTTCCAAAATCTGTCATATTTCGAAATAAGAAAATTGTATTTGTGCAATTTTGCCATTATTGATCTCAAAAAATGTTGACGAGTCAAATGCAATAAATATGAAACATACGCAGTATATGAGTAATTGAGGTGTTTTAATTATACGACAGTGAACGGAATAAAAGTGTTTCAAATTAAAAATTTAATTATACCAAAAATAAAACTATCTGAGATGTTAGTTAGTAGTGAATTTTTTTTACAAAAAGTTAAGAATTTTTAAATAAATAAAAGTATATAATAGAAGAGGGATGGGAGTATAATTTTTTATTTTTTTTTGGATAAATAATACTATTTGAGATGTTAGTTAGTAGTGAATATTTTTACAAAAAGTTATATAAAAAAAGTTAAGAATTTAAAAAAAAATAAAAGTATATAATAGAAGAAGGACGGACAATAGCATATATACTTTTTATTTATTTTTCAATTTTTTTTGAATAAATAAAAATATTTAAGATGTTAGTTAATAGTGAAATTCTTTACAAAAAGCTATAAATTCTAAACCCTATATACCCCATAACCTAGCCCCTATACCTTGAATCATATTTATACCTCATACCCTAAATTCTAAACCTTATCTATAGTATAAATTAGGGATGTCCTTGCTACAGTTATTTGAACAGTAGCAAGTGACGAAATTTCTATTTTGCCCTTAAAAATTTTTATTTTTTTTTAAATTAAAGAAAAAAAAATTGTCCTCGGACACGGGCTTAATTAAAAAAAATAAAAAAAATTACGTGTCCTCGGATACGGGCTTATTCTAGTATATATATATCTCATACCCTAACCCATATACCTTAAATTATATTTATACCCTAACTCATATACCCCTATATCCTAAACCTTATAGTATATAAATACCAATATACACTAAACCCTAAACCCTATAAAGCCCATACTAATACCCTATACCTTATACTCTATATCCTAAACCCTAAATCATATACCTAAACTCTAACGTATATATCCTAAATCTTATAGTATATACCACTATACAGTACTAAACCCTATAAAGCCCATACCCATACTCAAACCCTAACCCTATACTATGCCTTATACCTTATACATTATACCCTATACCCTAAACCCTAAATCTTATACCTAAACTCTAAAGTATATACCGTTATACCCTAAACCTTATAGTATATACCACTATGCACTAAACTCTAAACCCTATAAAGTATAAATATATGCATTTTCTTTTATATACTTTCGTTTATTTAGTTTTTTTTTAATCTTTTTTTATATATCTTTTTGTAAAAAATATCAGTAATAAAAAAAATCTAAAATATTATTTCCTAGTTAATAAAAAATTAATAAAAAAATAAAAATTAATAAAGGATACTCTGTCCCTCTTTTCTTTTATATATTTTCATTTGTTTTGTTTTCTTTAATATTTTTTATATACCTTTTTGTAAAAAATATCAGTAATAAAAAAAAGTTTAAAATATTATTGAGTTGGTCTTACAAAAAATGCGTTTTTTCTGGCACTTAGGAAAAACGTGTTTTGTTTTCCCCGTTTGTGTCAGTTTAATAAAATGTCAGTGTGACAAAGTGCCAGTGCATGTGTAACAAAGTGCCAATGTAAAAAAGTGTCAGTACCAGTTTAACAAAGCGTCAGTGCATGTGTAACAAAGTGCCAGTGTAAAAAGTGTCAGTGCCAGTTTAACAAAGTGCCAGTACACTAACACTGACACTTTGTTAAACTGGCACTGACGCTTTTTACATGGGCACTTTTATATACATGAATTGGCACTCTTCACACTGGCACTCTGTTACACTAACACTGACACTTTGTTACACTACCAAACACTGATACTCTTTTTTGCTGGCACTCATAAACACATGCACTGGCACTCCAAAACACATGCACTGGCATCTAATTACATACATGCACCGGCACTTTCTATGTCCAACGCTGGCACTCTTTATCTACAACACTCAACACTGGTACTCAATTATTAAACCCTTCATCCACTACAACATTCTTTATACTTCAGCATTTCATATGTGTCCAAATCAAAAGGTCTCCATTAAATCACAAACTGGAACAAAATTGCACAAAAATTTCCAAAAGATTCACACGCTTGCATCTAAGGTTTAATTTCATAATAAATCACCAAAAATACTAATATTGCGTCAATCATAGACTCCAGATTCATCGAAATGCCCTGTTTGCTGGAGGCATTTCAGGTGGCCGAAAATACATACCGTCGTCGTCGATAACAATGATGTCGGAAGAGAAAAGATTTTCTGTAGTTGCGGCAGATTCAAGAAACGTCGGATTTGTAGATGAAGAAGAAGAGAGGAAGGGGCAGAGCGCAACAGGTTTTACGGTAATTTTAAAACCCGTTTTTTCATAAGTTTATGAAAAAATGCGTTTTTTACAAGATTTTTGGCAATATTATTTGCAAGTCAATAAAAAATTAATAAAATAAATAAAAATAAATAAATGAAAGTCCGTCCCTCTTTTCTTTTATATACTTTCGTTTGTTTAGTTGTTTTTTTTATCTTTTTTTATATACCTTTTTATAAAAAATATCAGTCATAAAAAAGTCTAAAATATTAAAAAAATTAATAAAAAAATAAAAATATTATTTAATTATTACTATAAATGCGTGTTATTACAAATACCACTAGTAATAATAAACAAAAATTAAAAGCATATGATGTGTCATCTACTCATTGGTCGTTAAAGGTTCACATGGATCACCTCAATCTATTTAGATCATGATCATTCATTTGATTAAAATCAAAAGCTCAAAATTACCTAAAGTATAAATACAACTTTTTTACCACAACCCTAAGCTCTCCCTGCCTCTCTAAACAGCGCCTCACTTTCTCTCTCTTTCTCCGCTCTTTTCCCCTTTCTCTCTCTATCCGCTCCTCCCTCTCTCTGTCCGCTCGTCTCTCTCTCCCAGCGGGCCAGTGGCGCTCCGTTCTCTCCCTCCCAAGGGGCTAGTGGCACTTCTTCCACTTCCTCGGTTCTATTCTCTCTCATGTGCCCCCCATTCGACGAAGAAGACGAAAGCCACCACCCAGCCACCGCCGCACCAGTTTTGCCAAGGTATTTCGATTCTCTCCTTTCATCGACTTTTCCTCTCTCTCTCTCTCATCTCAAATTCCCTAAATTTCTAAATCCCTAACAAATTAGGGTTTTAATATTGAAAATTCTTTTCGAAATCTCAAATCCCCTAAATTTCTAAATCCCTAAATTTAGAATAAAATAAATCTAATTATTTCAATATAATTTGAAGCCGGGTACAACTTGATATGAAAACGAACCTCTTTGTATCATAACAAGGGATATTGATATATTCGGTAGTGATTCAAACCCTTGATTCTTTCTTTTCAGTTTAATGGCGCAGGTAATTTCTTAGTTAGACTACCTACTGTTGGTGTAATGTCCTAGGCTTTAGTTATGTTTAACTAAAAACCGTTATGTACCATCTTTATCGTTTGAGTTTATTATTTGATTATTATATATTTTGCATATTTATTGTAATGATCTCCGTCCCTAATTATTAAGAGAATAATTTGTATAATTGTCAATGGATAATCATATGATGATTATATGCATAGAGATGCACATTGAAATTATGGGTACTTGCTAGAGAACAAGTGACTGGACTTGACCCGTATGAGATTTATGTCATGGTCAAATGTCATAATTAAATCTCATATGGTCACTTCATTTAGTCCCTAGACCTGAGATTATCATGACCTTACATATGATGAAAGTCATGTTTGATTTTAGTCAAACGATATCTTAACACGATATTTATAAAGGCTATCTTTGGCATGATCGGATTCATGATGGGAAGGATGATAAGTCAAGATGGAATTTGTCCCTCGAAAGAGAGATGTTTTGCTTGGGTCCCTCGATGAGTGATAATGATGAAAGAGTGTGGCCACACCCCAATGCGATTGGATTATCATTATACTCAAGGATCGAGAAAGCATTGAACAAATACAAGTTGACGTGGATCATGAATTGTGTTCAATATAACATCGTGAGACAAAGGGAGAAATGGAAGTGTACCATTGGAAACGTGAACTCTTACGTTATATTATTTGGGTAGACATAATGGCTTGCTAGAGTCCGCTTATGTCTTATGAGGGTCGATTTGATCGATCTCATTGCCAACATAATATAATCCTATTGGGTCACACACAACTAGAATGAATTGGTTAAACCAAAGGAAGAATTATTGAGATTCCTACATATGGCTTTGCTTGGTCGTGCGACTAATCTTGCCATATAGGGTTCTGGGTCGTGCGAAACAACATGCCCATGGGCTGCTTGTGGTCGTGCGACACATTAAGGCCTGAGGCGTATACAGAGCAGTTTCCTAATTCGATTAGGAAACTAATATCAATACTAAGGTAGTATAAATATGCAGTCTATAAACCCTAGCAGCTAGCCGATTTTTCTCAAGAAAATCATAACAAAAGTTCTCTCAATATTCTTCCTAAAGTTTAAGAATCTAGCAATTCTCAAGAACTGTTCTTGGTTCATTCTAACGTGTGGATACTACTAGAGGGTCTTCGCTCGTTTGACGATCAAGGCCTAGAGTTCCAATCCGAAGATTGAAAGGTTTTTGAAGATCGAAGATTGTGATTCAAAATCACACTGACAAATTGTTCGATAGCTCAAGACCGGAAAGCAATTAAGGTTGGTAAATTCTATCTCATAGGAATTCAATTTAATCGTATAAAACGGATCTTAGGGCTTGGGTTTTGTGTTAATTTGATGCTTTATTCCGCTGCGCATGGACTCATAAAATCCAACAGTAGTATCAGAGCCCCGTTCGTATGGTTAAGTTTGAATTAACATGCTAGAATTAAGATATAAATCGTTTATATGCTTATTGCATGTTTTGTATGCGGTAGAATTTTGATTGTTTATGTGAAACAATGTGAAAATCGTCTTCTGATTATGCTGAATTAAATATGTAAAAGCTGTTTACTTGATTTAATTGCTTTATGATTAGAATCGATTGAATCTGGAAATCTACAATCTGGCATCTCGTGTCACGTGATAGAGTTGGACTCTGTCACGCGACAGAGTAGGGCTGATGGCTTTGTTAAGTCGTGCGACATATCGGGCCTCTGAAGGTCTATGTCATGCGACACTCTTTGCCTGATCTGGGCCAAATCAGTTTGTTGATTTTTCTTGCTGATCTATGATTATGTTGATAATCTGATTTGTTCCTGTATTAATCTGGATGCTATAAATTTCTGGAAATTGAATTTATAGGGCAATGCTAGATTAATTCATTGTTTATGCATGCTTAATTAATTTAAATGTGATTTTATTAATTGTTGCGATGCATGAATTATTTGTTCTTAAGTGTTAAGAATTTTATTAGATGTTTAGTTGAAACATTGAATTGTGATTTCCTAAATGTTTAGTTGAAACATTAAATTTTGGTTTTCTGATTGTTTATGGGAAACAAGTCAGTTTACGCAAAATTTGAAGGAATCTGATTGTTTATGAGAAACAAGTCAGTTTACTAGTCTGATTGTTTATGAGAAACAAGTCAGTATACAAAGTATTGATTATGTTGCATTCAAATTGGTATTATAATTGTGCATGACTAGGAGAGTTCTGTCAAAGGAAGATTTGGTACTTAAGCAGTCCTTGTGGCTCACCTATTTTCTTGGGAACTTAACTGGTGCACAGTTATGATTATCCTTGTTGATATGCTTATAATCTACTTTAAATAACCTTCATTTAACTTTTAAGTTCTTTATGCCAATCCATGATTAAAACACTTGAGACCACTCGGATAGTTTTGGGTGGGCTTGCCATAACAAGGTGCTTTGATTCTATTCCATTTGCGAGCAAGATGAGGAAATAGTGGTTCCTATACGTTTAAAATGGATGAACTTAATTGGGTTATCAAAATGGTTTTGAACCCAAGGCATAAGATGAGATTAAAATATGCTTAGACATATGATGTCTTGAATAAATCTCATAAAAGATCTAAGAGTCATATACGTTATGATTGATGTTTTCTACCTAATTAATTTAATCTTGAGCGGTGCGCCATAGCGTACTTGAGATTAAATTAAAGTTGGATCTTAGCCCATTAAATGCATATTATGCTTATTTGCATTGGAAGGTGTATGAATTAGTGGGAGTATTTATAAAATATATTATTTGCTCTTAGATGATAAATGTGTTGGTGTTAATATGTGTTCATATGATTTTTATATTTTGTTGTAGAAGTAGCATTACATAATGATAATTGCGATTCGTCCTTATGAAGGACAAAGTTCGAAAGGAACGATACAAATAATTCTGATTGGATCAGAAGCCTAAAGAATGATTCTTGGGTAAATGTGTACGTTCTTGACGAATTCGTTCCTATTGAACCTAGTGCAAATGTTGCATATGGCAAATAAGGAAGCAACATTAGAAACATGCTGATGATTCTGACAATATTGCTTGCCTTGTAATTGCCACCGTGTTTAAAGGCTCTTATGAAGAACCTTGAGCACATGATAACTATGCTTTTGTTCTAGCACACCGCACAAAGGAAATGTTCTAAGTGCAAGCTAGGCAATAGATATATGTTGTGGTGAAAACTCTTAATTCATATGATGAAAGAAGGAGCAATCCGCAAATTGTGTTAATGGTTGACACAATAAAAGGGTTCATAAAGGAAGGAAAAGAAGGTAAAGCAAAAGTTGCTAAACCTAGGACAAAAGTTGTCATAGCCGAAGAGGCTAAACCCAAAGTGTCTAAAAAAGAATGCAGTTTGCTACCATTGTAATAAGATTGTCATTGGAAGCAAAGTTGCAAGGCTTATTAGGAAGGCCTAAAAGGTGAAGAAGGGCAATATGATTTCTACTACTTCAAATATCTATATGATAGATATTTTCTTTTCGACTTCTTGTTCTTGGGTATATGATACCGGATTGAATCCCACATTTGTTTAAATGTGCAAGAAACAAAGAATAAAAGCTACTCAAAGAAGGTAAATTAAACCTATGCGTAGAAATGGAGCAAAAGTTGCTACATTAACCATAGGGACTTATAAAGTCACTTTACCTTGTGAAGTAGTACTTGTTTTGAACAAGTATGACTACGTTTCGGATTTGAGTAGGAGTATTATTTTCGTTTCTTAAATGGATGATGAAGGATATAATTTTCTTATTTTCAATAAGAAGTTTTATATTTATTTAATGAAGATATCTAAAATATAAACGGGAATTCTGAACCGAACAATATGAACAACGCGTTCATATGGCATTGCCGGCTTGGTCAAATAAATAAGAAACATATATCTAAACTCCATTAACATGGACTTTTAGACTCATATGACCATGAATCATTTGAGGAATGTGGATCTTATTTATTGGGATTATTGACCAAACCACCATACACTAAGAGTAGTGGGAGGGCTAGTGACTTATTGTTCATTATACATAAGATGTATGTGGACTATTAAGTAGCATTGCTAGGGGAAGACTTCGGTATTTCATCACATTTCACTAAAGACTTATCTAGATATGACTATGTCTATCTGATGAAGTCCAAAGGTGAATCGTTTGAGATGTTTCGAACATTTCAAGATGAAGTGCAAAACAACTTGGCAAAACTATTAAGTACTTTGATTAGATCGAGGTGGTGAATATCTGAGCCAAGAGTTTGACAATCATCTCAAAACTGTGAAATCGTTTCAGAGTTGACTCTACCCGGAACACCACATTGTATGGTGTGTCTGAAAGGAGGAATTGAACCTTGTAGGACATGGTTCATTCGATGATGTGTCAAGTTGACTTTCCTAATTCTTTTTGAGGATATGCATTAGAGATGATGCAGTTACACTGAATTGAGTCCCTACTAAATCGGTTCCTTAGTCCCCACATGAGATGTGGCATGGAAGAAAACTTAGTTTGTCTTTCATGAAGATTTGGGGTTGCGAGTCTTATGTAAAGAGACTTGTCTCTTATAAGTTAGCACCAAATTTGACAAAGTTATTTTCGAAAATTAATCTTACAACCGCAAAGAGAACAAAACGTTTGTTGCTCTACACGATTTGTTTCTTGAGAAATAGTTTTTCAATAAAGAATCTAGTAGGAGTAAAATTAATCTTGAAAAGGTTCAAGAACCTGAAAATGACATGGATCCAAGAGTAGAGACAGAACCAAGTTCACAAAAGAGTTGTGGAACTGGTTCAAGATGCACAAGTCCATCGTAAATCGGATAGGTTACAATCCGAACCCAAGAAATATTGATTTCTCGTATCGGAAAGTATTAAGGTGGAAGTCATTGAGAATGACAATCCTACTTCCTATCTTGAGGCGATGTCCACTTCTAATTTGGATAAATGGTTAGGAACCATGGAATCCGAATTATAATCCGTGTTTGATGACAAGTTGGAACTTGATTGGGCTACCTGAAGGTGTAAAAACTAAAGGGTGCAAGTAGGTCTTCAAAGACCGACATAGATATGAAGGTGTATACTTTCATGACTAAGGATTGTAACAAAGGGATTTAGGTAAATTCATAGTATTGACTATGTTGAAACCTTTTCGTCGATTCTGATGTCGATGTACATTAGAGTTTCAATTGCCATTATCACATATTGTGACTATGTGATATGACAAATGGATGTCAAACGACTTTCTTTAAATGGAAAGATTATTAAGGATGTGTAAAGTACACAACCCGAATAGTTTGTCGATCCAAGAAACTCTAATAAAGTATGCATGTTACAAAGATCCATGAGATGGGTTGAAGCAAGCTTCAAGGAATTGGAATCTTCGTTTTGATGAATTGGTCAAAGAGTTTGACTTCATCAAAGAACAAAGATGAATCTTGTGTATGCATGAAATTCAGTGGGAGCGTAGTATTATTTCTATTGTTTTATTACAATGATATCTTGCTCATTGGAAAAACAAGTTCTGACACTTAAGACTGTCAAGTCTTGGTCAAGGAAAGGTTTCTCAATGAAAGATATGGGTGAAGCCTCTTACATCCTTGACATCAAGATCTATAGAGATAGATCTAGAAGGATAAATTGGTTTGAGTCAAAGCATTCACATTGACAAGATTCTTAGAAGAGTCTAAGAAAAGTGGCTTATCAATGGGTCATGGTATTTCCTCTCAGCAATACTCATTGTCTTATGACAATTCATGAGCATAAGGGAATGAATGAAGTTCTATATGTTCCGACATTTGGATCTGTCATGCATGCCATGATTTGTACTAGACCCGACGTCTCATATGCTTTGAGCATGATGAGTCGATACCAATCTGATCCTGATGTAAACCATTAGATGGCAGTCAAGATGATCCTTAAGTACTTAAGAAGAACTAAGGATACGTTCTTGGGATTTGAAAGATTGGAAGTTAATCTTGTTGTAAGGGTTACATAGATGCTAGCTTCCAAACTAACAAAGTTAATTTAAAATCGCAATTAGTATTTGTGTTTATGCTTATTAGAGGTGCAGTTTTGATTGAAAGAGTTCCAAGCAGAAATTGTAGCCAATTCTACTACTAAGGCCGAATTTTAGCAACATATGATGCGGCTAAAAGAGGCAGTTTGGATCAAAAGTTCATTAGTGTTTTGGAAGTATTCCAAGTATCATTAATCGGTGAACTTTTGTTATGACAATAGTGGTGCCACTTGTGCAAACAATGGAACCAAGGTCACAACAGCGATCCAAACACTCACTTAGACGTTCTTCGAGGAATTCATAAAGAATAAGAAGACGCTAAGATATACAATGTATCAACCGATGATGACATAAGGGATTCACTTACAAAGACCCTCGCACAGGCAGAAGCATGATGGTCATGTTAGATCCATGAGTATTCGATACATAAATGGAGCCTAGTGCAAGTGGGAGACTGTTGGTGTAATACCCTAGGCTTTAGTTATGTTTAACTGAAAACCGTTATGTATCATCTTTATCGTTTGAGTTTATTATTTGATTATTATATATTTTGCATATTTATTGTAATGATCTCCGTCCCTAATTATTAAGAGAATAATTAGTATAATTGTCAATGGATAATCATTTGATGATTATATGCATAGAGATGCACATTGAAATTATGGGTACTTGCTAGAGAACAAGTGACTAGACTTGACCCGTATGAGATTTATGTCATGGTCAAATGTCATAATTAAATCTCATATGGTCACTTCATTTAGTCCCTAGACCTGAGATTATCATGACCTTACATATGATGAAAGTCATGTTTGATTTTAGTCAAATGATATCTTAACACGATATTTATAAAGGATATCTTAACATGATATTTCTAACGTGTGGATACTACTAGAGGGTCTTCGCTCGTTTGACGATCAAGGCCTAGAGTTCCAATCCGAAGATTGAAAGGTTTTTGAAGATCGAAGATTGTGATTCAAAATCACACTGACAAATTGTTCGATAGCTCAAGATCGGAAAGCAATTAAGGTTGGTAAATTCTATCTCATAGGAATTCAATTTAATCGTATAGAACGGATCTTAGGGCTTGGGTTTTGTGTTAATTTGATGCTTTATTCCGCTGCGCATGGACCCATAAAATCCAACACCTACAATGGTAGAATGAAACAAGGGATGAAATGGAATTCATTCAGCTGAGGTAGTCCAATGGGTAGTTGAAAGTGGGTTGAATGGATGAGTGGAATGAAAAGTTTCATCTCGGTTGAATGGAATTTTTTTTTTTTAATCCACCAGGTGTCAGCCAACCATTGGCCCGAATTGGGCGAGTGCGCCACACCGCCCGGGATGGCGCGTGTGGCGTTCGCCTTTTCCCTTTTTTTTTTTTAAACTGCCATGTTTCAGCCAACCATTAGTCCGTACTTTATTATTTTTTCACCCAATTATTTAAACTCAATTATCTCATAATAAATGATTTTAAAATAAAAAGAAAAATTCACCAAAATTCATCTTTTTTTTCTCCTACAAATTGATATAAGTTTCATTTGATTTGGACACAAAAAAAAAAAACACTCATTTTTCAATTTGAGCTGAATTATCACCTAGTAAATTATTTTATTTTTATTTTTTTTTCATCAAAATTCATCATTTTTTTCCCTACAAATTGATATAAGTTTCATTTGATTTGGACACAAAAAAAAATACTCAAAGTGGTGGGGTATAGAATGATGAGTTGGAGGGAGTTGAAATTTAATTTAAGTTAGTTATTGTAGGGGGTTAAATGAAATGGGTAGATGAAATATTAGGTGGATGAGAAAAAGTGTAAAAAGTGTTAAATGAAATGGGGGAGGGGGTATTAACCACTGTGGGTAGTCTTATGCTAATCATATGTCCACTTAAGAATTCTAAAGTTTAGGTTTCATAATTAGTTTGGGTGGTAAAGAGATTAGAAAGGCATGTGAGTGTATTTATATCATTTTTGCCCCATAATGCTTTAGGAAAGTGAATGGGGGGGGGGGGGTTTGCACTTGTCTGTAAAATTGTGTAATTTTTTTTCGGAAGATTCAAGGATTGACACGGGGTCGGTTAATATTCCCTCATTGTCATCGTGAATGGGGGGGGGGTGGTTGTCCCATAATGTTTTAGTAAAGTGAATGGGGTCCGTTAATATTCTCTCATTGTCATCGTGAAAGAAAAGATGTGAGAAAAATAAAAAAAGTTAAAAGAAAAAATAGGTGGGGATGTTGTACTTATAAGTGGTCTTGATTTTCTTGATTTTCATAAGTGGGATGTTATGCTTGAATGGGAGGCTGGTATTGGCAATTAACTTCTGCAGTATTTAGTCATAATGCAACAGAATAGTATATAATCTAGATGCTGCTTTTTCATATTTTCCATATGGAATTATAGGTTTTATATGTGCTAACTTCTATCTAAACTAACACAACTTCATTGCTACTCCTTTATGGTGTCAAATGTTATTGGCATGTGAACAAATAAATTAGAAAATATTACGCTTTCTAGATCTCTGAAATACATGATTTGATATTATGATTTTTGACGAAGCCTGGATATTTGACACGATTTTTTCTGTCATTAGGTGAAAAATTTCCCTTACATGATATACTACTATATATCTCATTTTAATTTCAGCAGTTATATATATCCAATGTACTAATCTCCCCCATCCTCCCCGTTCTCCTGGTTCTCTCTCTTGATTGAACCGAGAAGCATAGCCATTCTTGTAGCCATATTGGGATACATATGCTTTTTTTAAGGCTCTTTTTGTTTAGCGTAAAACATTTTTCGAAAAATGATTTCCTGCAAAATGTTTTCTGAAAAATCAAAATGTTTTTCGAAAAATAAGATAAACATGCTTTTGACTGTTTGGTAAGGAATTTTTTTTTACCCGATTGGGGGGGGGGCTGGGGCAGGGGCAAGGGTGGTGATGGGGTAGGGGTGGTTGATGTGGGGTGGGTAACGTGGGGTGTGTGTGTATGTGAGGGTATTACCATTTTCCGGAAAATGTTTTACTTAGGAAAAATCTGTAAATCAATTTACTTAGAAAAGTGGGGAAAATATTTTTCGAAAAACATTTTCTCCATTTTTCGGTGATAATATAAGTATAACTGTGAAACTCTGAAAACTTGTACCAATAGAAACTCGAACATAAAAGGAAAAGAACGAGTTAATCATGCACTTAGGCTCCGGAAAACAATTTTCCCATTTTTTGGTGCTAAACAAACACCGAAAAATGGGAAAAATGTTTTCCGAAAAATATTTCCCCCCAAACAAACGGAGCCTAAGTGCATGATTAACTGGTTCTTTTCCTTTTATGTTCGAGTTTCTATTGGTACAAGTTTTCAGAGTTTCACTGTTATAAACTTGTGTTTTCAGAGTTTCACAGTTATAAACTTGTGTGCCTTTATTCTTATTTTTAGAACAAGGAATTATTTCAAGATTTGGCTCCTTTCGTCCGGAATTCTAATTGGTACTATTGCTGCACTCATTCAGGTATGCCTAAAAAAAGCTATGAGTATATGTTATACTGAATTTTATTGTCTTTAATTATTTGTTTTATTTTTTTGCTATGTAAAATTTTGATCCCCCGGCCAAAAATCCTAGATCCGCCACTAGTCTCTTGCTCTTTCTCTCATTCTCTTGTTTTCACTCGCTATGGTGCGTTCGACGCTTGTGTTCGTGTGTGATTGGATGGATCTGCAGGTCCGTGTAGATCTTAGATGTTTTTGAAGATCTGTTTTTTATAGATTCGTGTTTTTTTTTGTGTTTGATTATATTCTTGTGCTTGATTGGTGTTATGTGTACCCATATCTAGATTTGTGTGTTTGTGCATGTTTTTTTTGCAGCATTGAAGTTGACGGTGGAGGGCGAGCCTTGGCGCAACGGTTAAGTTGCTCCTTTGGTGACCATAAGGTCACGGGTTCGAACCTTGGCGAACAACCTCTTGGCAATTGTCAGGGGAAGGCTCTAGCAAATGGTTCTCTCTCCCAACCCCCGCTTGACGGGGAGCACTTGGCGCACCGGAGTTTGCCCTTTATTGAAGTTGACGGTGAGCTTGCTTGTGGCGATTGGAGATTGGTAGTGGTTATTAAGAAATTTGTAATCTCTATGCACCAAAATAGAATTGTTACAGTAATCTCTTTGTTTTTTAAGGTGATTGTAATTTTATTTATAATATTGTTTAACTTAGTGTTTTAAATTGTGATTTGAATTTGAGTTTGAAACATTATGTAATAGCATAACACATTTATTATTTAACTTTATTTTTTAATTTTGCAGCTTTTTTTAATTGCAATTTAATTTTTAGTAATTTGTTCATATAATTTGTTATATCACAGGTTCAGGAAAAATATTATTGATTTTTAAATAAAAATATTTTAAATTGTATTTTTTAAATCAGCGGAATTATGTCCGTCGCAGTGAAAAATATAATTAAAAGATAAATATTATTAAATTGGCATCAGCGACGAAAGTAGTGAGCAACGAACATCAGCGACGAAAAATTCCGTCGTTGCTAAGAGATGGAAGTTTTTTTTCGTTGGTGAACAGAGACGGTAATAATTTCGTCGCTAAAAAGCGACAAACATTTAGCAACGGAATGTTCATTACTATACAATGACGGAATTATCCAACAACGTACATCAGCGACGTTGGTGAACAGTGACGGTAGTCATTCCGTCGCTGAAAAGCGACATAATTTCTTTGATGGATATATTCCGTCGTTGGTCTGAAATCAGTGATGGAAATCGTGTTTTTTTAGCGACGGAAATTTCCGTCACTGATGATCAGTTTTCTAGAGGGGTAATACCACAAAGTTTTATTACATCTAAATAAAAAAAATAGTTTCATTTATTTCTTCTCTCATACTCTCTATCATGGGCAGCCGGGGTGAACTTCTTCGTCGGATGCCGCTCCCGAGACCCTCTTCTAATCAACTCCTCCCATTGAGCAGGGGTAAAATGTACCCCACTAAATGAAGTCGCAAACGGATCAGAGAAGGGTGAAATATCCTCTCGTGAGGATGATAAAGGAACCCTAGAGTCACTTCTCGAATATATCGGCGTGTGAAAAGTCCTAGGTGGAGGGTCAACGAAATCATCATCATCATTAATAACCCCACTCACCTGACTCGGGTCGTGGCGATGGTAAACACCTGAGTAAATACCTTCCTCAACCTCATATCTAATCCTCTCCTCTGCCTCCTCCACCTGAGTAGGTCCCCACTGTGAAGGATAATCAAAGAGTCCATCATACAGAGTCTCGGAATCTGGCTGAACCTCGGGCTCTGGCTCATCTGGCTCGTAGTCCAAGTCCATTTGTGGTTGTGGTTGAGGCTGTGCACGACGTCTAACACGACGCTGTCGAGGTTCTACCCCCTGTACGTGATCTACCGGTGTTGGAGGTGCTGCAACCTCAAGTCGTTGCTTCTCCCTAATATTAGTGAGTGTGTCTAATCAACCTCCGCATCTCAGCTTGTTGTGGACACGACATATGTTGATGCTCCTCATTGGTGATATGCATACGTTGAAGGTTTTGCACTTGTTTTTATAGCAAAAAAATTAAGAATGAGACATAAGTTAATAAATTGAAGTTTAAAAAAAATAGAAAAAATAATGAAAAATATAAATACTTACCATGCCCTCTAGGAAAGGGGAAACCGACAGGTATCCAGTGTCCTTTATATGAAGGTGGTTCTGGACAAACATGCACGTTATACTCCGAAACCATGTCATATATGGATCAGTGTAACGCATAACGCGAAAGCCTGGGTGTAAGTGCTCCAATTTGAGTTGTTGGTATTTTCGTTAGAAAATTAACGAAAGTTTTAACATTGCTAACATTTCTAACAATTCCTAACATTTCTAACCAAGCAATGGTAGATTAGGCATTGCTATTTCAAGATAAACCAAGAAAAGAATCTCAAAAAGAAAAGAAATTGGAAAAATCCTATTCTGGTAAGCTGAAAAACAGCAACCAGTTTGAATTTTCTGAAAATATTCTGTGTGTCCAAAGCCTGGAGCTGCATTTAATGAACAGTGCACGCTTCCCTTCTCATCCGCGCAGACATAAATGGAGTTTTCAGAGGCCTATAAATTGAGGCCTTCAGTCACAGAAATAAAAAAGCAACAACACAATTTGCAACTGCACCTTGGCGAAAAATAGGGAGAAAACAGTGGGAATTCACTTGAATTGCCACCATTTTCTCTTCAATCTTTCCTAAACCCCACTCACTCAAAATACTTTCAAATCACTCTCATACATACACTAACTCAAGCTCAAATCACCCTTTTAGGAGGAGGATTAGAGAGAAAACATAGAGGACTTCATTGTTATCTACTTGTTTTCTCTTTGACCAACTCTAATTACCAACCCTAAACACTTTCAAACCCTAAACACATTCAAGCCTTTGAATCCATTCAAACACAAAACACAAGGAAGATAGGTATAACCTCCCTCTCCTTACCCTAAAATTCATCCATGCATGCATTTTCAAACTCCAAAATGTAGTTTGTTCATCTTCTTGCCCTAGATCCAAGAAGATCACCATGGAAGTTCATCTCCATGGTTGATCTTCTACAAGGATCAACATTCTCTTCAAAGTGTTCTTACTTACTTGCAAATGCATTTTCAAAACCCTAAAAAATCATTTTTATACATCAAATCTCATTTTCAAAGGATAAAATTCCCCTTCCCAAGCAAATGAAGTGCTTAGTCCTAATGTACCCCAAGGATGGTTTGATATAGTTGATTCACCACTAAAATTTCAAGTGATCACTAATAAAAACCTAGGGAAATGGGGACAAGCATGGATGCAAAACCCCCCTTAAAATCATGTTTTTTCTTCTTAAGAAAGTTGCTGTCCAGTAGCAATTTTCTAAGACCTCTGTCCATGGTCTAATTTTTTGGACACAAATAAACTTGAAATTTGATGTTGACTACAAAACACTTTTTGTAGCCAACATCCAGAGATTTCCAGATATATTTTTACTTTATTTTTTTCGTGAGTAAAACTCCCTTTTTCAAATTTTATTTTAAAGGTCAGTTCCTCAGTCTCTGGAAGTCCAGATTTCATATCTGAGATTTCCAGAAGGTTTTGGTCCCTCAAATCATCTCCAAAATGGAAAATTCTTTTATAGAAATCTTATTTAAGGTGTCTGGAACAACTTTCATTCTCTGAGTTTCCTCATATTATGAAGTTTTAAATCCCTTAAATCCATTTCAAAGTCAAGGGTCCACTGCCTTTTTCATTCTGGCAGAATTGGTTTACAACTTCAAAAAATCATTTGAGTCCCAAAACTCAACCCAAAATTCATACCAAAAATCATGGGATCTTTCCAAAGTCTAATAAAGAATTCCCAATTTTTACTTTTCTCAGTTTCAATTTATTTTGGCCAAAGTAACACACACACACACACACAAATGGTTTCTATGCTTGGAAGACTCGTTTTACGAGGCATTCCGGGTGAACACTAACGTTCTTCCCGGCGTGTAACGTGACCTCCGAACCCAAATCTCTTATTTTGGGCATTTTTCAAAGTTTTGGCCCTTAAAACAAAAATGGCATGGCGACTCCGTTTTTCCGGTTTTTATTCGGTTTTCAAAGAAACAAAAAATCGATTTTTTTCCGCGAGTTGGAAAATTTCAACATCGTCACACTGGGACCCCCACAGCGAGTAAGTTCCGCCTCTATCCCCAAAGTGCAATGAATTGTTGATGGTGGTCACTCAAAATCACAAGATTGTTTCCACGCCGATCAACTCTGTGCAAGTCCCTCCGAGTGTCGCAAGGTTCTGGGACCCCCTATAGCATGCCAAGCTGCCTTAGAACACGATCTGGCAAATGCCACTCTATCCTTTCAAAGCATATAAGAGGGAACCGCGCCATCCATACGGCCCGTCTCTCATAGCAGTAGACTGGGGCTTGTCGGTCACTATAAGGCTGCCACACAACCTGATCATTCGTTAGCTTGGCCAGCTGATCACGATAGCCTCACAGGTTATGGGCAGTAACCTCCTTGAGATACAATGATGATCCGGTCCACCTGAAATTTCATAAAAAGAATAATTATAAGAAATTTCATAACAACGAGAAAATAACGTATGATATATGTATACCTGCATCCCGGTGGCATGCGCTCTTGTGCTGGATCAGTATTTCGCCTTCGAATTTCAGGTTGCACACATAGCAACCACTCCCAAGCCCAAATCTATATCAATAAAATCTATATCAAATAGATTCAAATACTATAAATAATGCCGATAATTTGAAATCAAACTTAAACCAAACAACATAATGCATATTAAAATGAGATAACCATACCTGTAAAATGTTGAGAAATCCACCGCACTGGCTCGTCAGATGGTTAGTCGTACTACACAACTCTCGATATAGAAAAACCAGCGAAGCACTACCCCAACTGTACATCTAGACCCTCGAAATCTCTCGAAGCAGTGGCAGATAATACAACTTAACCTTGTTGTTCGTGCGATCAAGAATCACCGTAGAACCCAAGGCTAGTATGATATATGCCCGTGTATACATATCAACAATGTCTTCGGGAGTATCATCCGCAAGGTTATGGAAGTGTGGAAACTGACTCGTAATCTACCTTAGCTTGAGACTACTCACATCCATATCTCCGGGAGATGGGCCATCCCCTAAAAGATCGTGACATACTATCCGCCAGTCTAGAAGTGATGGGATGTCAGCATCAGTAACAACATCCCCATCAATCGGCAACCCGAAAATCATGTCGATATCCTCTATGGTAATAGTCATCTCACCAACCGGGAGGTGGAATGAATGGGTCTCCGGACGCCATCCCCATCCCACATCGAAAATATGTGGGAATTTAGTGTGATATATAGAAGACACATATACTACTATTAAGCATCAAATCATTCATTGGACTTTTGGAGGCCTGTGATGGGCTGTAGTTAACCCAATTGAGGAGGTGCTTAGTGGGCCAGTGTGTGGTGCCTACTTAGCAGGTCGGGCTACGGGCTCGGGTCGTTACAAATGGTATCAGAGCAGAACCCCGACCTTAAGGCTTGCGAGCTAGCCCGGGGGTACGATCTGGGTATTGATTGACCTTGCCAGGGACGGCAAAGATTTGAGTGGGGGAGATTGTGATATCCCCCATCCCACACCGGAAATATGTGGGAATTTAGTGTGATATATAGAAGGCCCATACACTACTATTAAGCATCAAATCATCCATTGGAATTTTGGAGGCCTGTGATGGGCTGTGGTTAACCCAATTGAGGAGGTGCTTAGTGGGCCAGTGTGTGGTGTCTGCTTAACGGGTCGGGCTACGGGCTCGGTTCGTTACAATAATGAACCTCACTAAAGCCACTCTCGACTAATCTCGACAATATCCTCGGAGCTAGTCTATCCGGCAATGTGGCACCACGCCGAAATGAAAGCGGACTAGCAACCTGCTGTCCGGCCTAAATAAAACGAGCTCCCTCATTTGCAGTCAAAATAAATTTATCGATAGGCTCAAGATCAATGAAGGTATCCATCTGTTTCAACAAAAGAAATCCCATTTCAATATCAAATAAATACATATATAAATATAGAAACTTTGAAACATCAATAACAAATACTTCTAGGTGAAATAACAAATATACTAACAATTGAGTTCAAAATAGCCCATAGATTGAGTTCAAAACCCCAAAATTTCAAATATACGACAATTGAGTTCAAATATACCAACAATTGAGTTCAAATATATAAACAATTGAGTTCAATAACAACACTAATTATATAGATGCAGGATCTCAGAGAGCTGATAATGAAGGTATCCATCTGTTTCAACAAAAGAAATCCCATTTCAACAAAAGAAATCCCATTTCAACAAAAGAAATCCCATTTCAATATCAAATAAATACATATATAAATATAGAAACTTTGAAACATCAATGAAGGTATCCATCTGTTTCAACAAAAGAAATCTCATTTCAATATCAAATAAATACATATATAAATATAGAAACTTTGAAACATCAATAAAGGTATCCATCTGTTTCAACAAAAGAAATCCCATTTCAATATCAAATAAATATAGAAACTTTGAAACATCAAATGAAGGGGTACCACTAGCTAAACAGATGCAAGATCAATGAAGGTATCCATCTGTTTCAACAAAAGAAATCCCATTTCAATATCAAATAAATACATATATAAATATAGAAATCCCATTTCAACAAAAGAAATCCCATTTCAACAAAAGAAATCCCATTTCAATATCAAATAAATATACTAACAATTGAGTTCAAAATATATAAATATAGAAATCCCATTTCAACAAAAGAAATCCCATTTCAATCTCAAATAAATACATATATAAATATAGAAATCCCATTTCAACAAAAGAAATCCCATTTCAACAAAAGAAATCCCATTTCAATATCAAATAAATACATATATAAATATAGAAACTTTGAAACATCAATGAAGGTATCCATCTGTTTCAACAAAAGAAATCCCCATTTCAATATCAAATAAATATAGAAACTTTGAAACATCAATGAAGGTACCCACTAGCTAAACAGATGCAAGATCAATGAAGGTATCCATCCTGCTTCAACAAAAGAAATCCCATTTCAATATCAAATAAATACATATATAAATATAGAAACTTTGAAACATCAATAACAAATACTTCTAGGTGAAATAACAAATATACTAACAATTAAGTTCAAAATAGCCCACAGATTGAGTTCAAAACCCCAAAATTTCAAATATACGACAATTGAGTTCAAATATATCAACAATTGAGTTCAAATATATAAACAATTGAGTTCAATAACAACACTAATTGAGTTCAATATCAACATGTACAACAACTCAAATCAAAGTATACCAACAATTGAGTTCAAAATATAACAACAATTGAGTTGAATAAACCTAATTTTCAAGTAAACAAATATTCAAATCAAAGTAAAATCAACACACAATAAAGTAAAAAAACTTGAATGTAAACTTACAATGACAAATTTGGGGGATTCTGATTTTTGAAGACTCGCTACACCATGTAGCGAGTTCTATGTATGCGTGAACTCGCTATATGGTATAGCAAGTTTCACTTTGTTAATTACAGTTAATTAATCAAACGATTTAATTCATGTTGTACTAAACTCGCTACATGGTGTAGCGAGTTTCAACGGTCAAATATTGAAATCACAACACCATGTAGTGATTTCTAAAAATGTGGTTATCTTGAAAAAATAGTTTTAAATGTGAGTTATTTTAAATTTTATAATTTTAAAATGGAATCATTTCAGAAAAAAACCGAGAATTGGTAAAACAACCTAAAGCGAGTAACTATACCTTTCTTTGCAAGTGAATTGAGAAAAATCAGTCAAATAAAATGATAGATTTTAATGCAACAAATACCCATTCCATGTTTTGAACATTTCCCACCACTTTCAACATTATACTTTTCTTGTCTCACTAATTCTTTCTAGATTTTAAAGATTATAAATTACACTCACCTCTCCTATTCTATTAAAGAGGTTGCAAATAAATCCCTTGTCATCAATATCTTACCCTTTCCCCCTTGCCAAAATCTCCCCATCCATCCAATGTTTTATCAATAGTTGTCTTCTTCACTTGACCTAATTTTTTAATGTAATTACACAAATATAAATATGTATAATCAATAAATTAACTATTTTATAATAAGTAGCATTAAAATATAATTAAGGTGATCGTTGCATAGCACTAACATAATTCTTGAAATATTTAAAGTCCATTTAACTTCTCTTTTTTTTTTTTAAGTTTGCATTAAAGTTGATGATATGACGAAAATGGATTTATCTTGAAATATAAATACGTATAAAATGCATACAAAAGCTGCGAGTTTATAATGTACACTACTTAAATACACTTTACTCCCTCCGACCCACGTCAATGTGAACCAACTTTATGGGGGTAGGAATTAAGGAAAAGTAATGTAAGAAAGAGAAAAAGTTAAATGTTGTGAGTATGAAAAATTAAATATGAGAGAGAATGAGTTGGAGAAATAGTGAGGAGAGAGAATGTTGTGAGTGTAAAAGTGAAATATTTATTTCCATTTTAGGAAGTTTGCATTTACGTGAAACGGACCAAAATAGAAATAAGTTTGCGTTCACGTGGAACGGAGGGAGTATATTTTTATAAAAGTATAACATTTTTTACTACATTTTTGATGGCATCATCAGTAAAGTTAGAAAAAAAGCTTTAAAACACTTTATAAAAGTACAAGTGAGTTATGTGCATTAACCCAAAAATTAAGGTAGCTAAGTGTAAAATTAACAAATCCGAAAAGAAAAGTAAACAAACTTCGTCCCAAAGCAAAATCCCCAAGACTCATAAACTCATAAATTAGCAAAATCCCAAATATAAGAACGCCGGCGAGAGGGGAAAGAAAGACAGTAACTTTCTCTTTCTAAAACTCTCGGGAAACACAACTCAGTCAGTTAGAACCAGGAAGCAGAAAAAGATGGGTCAGGAATCGTTCATATACAGCTTTGTGGCACGAGGTACAATGGTACTGTCGGAGTACACCGAGTTCACCGGCAACTTTCCGGCGATTGCAGCTCAGTGTCTTCAGAAATTACCTTCTTCAAACAACAAATTCACTTATAATTGCGATCACCATACTTTTAACTTCTTAGTTGAAGATGGTTATGGTAAAGTTTCAATCTTTTTCTTTTCATTTGTTTTTTCAGTCTCATTTTCTCGGGAAAGTTGGAGCTGCCGAATAATGGGTCAAGATTGTTGGATCTAAATGGGGTTGTGAATTTGATTTGTTTAGGGGTCAAAATGATGGTTTTGAAGTTGTGGGTTTTGCTTTATTATTGTGATTTTCTGTTTGGTTGCTGAGAAATTAAAGAAAAGGGAATATAATCTTTGTCTTGTGAGGTTGCTTTTTGTTGGGGATGAGTTTTGAATTTTGATTAGGTGGGGGTCAAAGTGATGGTTTTGAAATTGTGGGTGCATATACTCCTACTAGAATAAAATAAGCCCGCGTTCGAGGACATGATATTTTAGTCCCGTCCCGTCTCGTCCCGCTCCCGTCGGGACAATGACATAATTTCGTAAAATCCCATCCCGTATTCCCGAATTGACAGTTCTACTATTGCCTTCGGCAATGTCTGGTGAGAGGGGAAGGATAAAAATGGAGGACCTATAAATGATAATCTAAATCATCCTTCAAAACATTTGAATTCAAATTAGTCGGCAATATATTTATTCGAAGATTAGAGATTCTAATTTTTTGTCCCATCACATTTCGGCCTAATATTGTGAAGATAATCAAATGTATTGATTTGTTTCTTCCTAAAATTGCAGCATATTGTGTTGTTGCCAAGGAAACTGTTGGAAAGCAAATATCCATTGCATTTTTGGAACGGGTGAAAGCAGACTTCAAGAAAAGATATGGCGGTGGAAAAGCGGATACAGCTCCCGCTAAAAGTCTCAACAAGGAGTTCGGGTAGGCGTTATAACGATAACTCAATATATACTATATTGTGTGTCTGTAATTAAACATATTTCAATCTACAGGCCGATAATGAAAGAGCATATGCTGTATATAATTGAGCATGCGGATGAGATTGATAAGCTAATAAAGGTGAAGGCACAAGTTTCAGAAGTTCAAAGTGTCATGTTGGATAACATAGACAAGGTACGAGAATCATTCTGGATGGTAACTAGTTTACGTGCAGAGACGGGCACAAGGCCATCCAAAGGGGTGCAAGTGCACCCACTTATCTCCCCATTTATCAGGAAAATTATTTTTCAAATATATATATACCCATTTTAAAAATATATTTATACAGAGTGCACCCATTAACAATAGCTTGTCTAGTTTAGTAGGTGAAATGCTAAATTTTCTTTTTTAACTTTTTGGTCTTGGGTTAGAGTTCCATTGTTGACATTATTATTTTTTGTGTAATTGATGCACCCACTTTAAAAAACCTTCTGTGTCCGCCGCTGTTAGCGAGTCTTGATGTCATTGTTGCTCAAAGTTAAGTTTGTTTGATGATTTTTGGAACTTTCAGGCGATCGGCAGAGGTGAAATCCTAACTTCAACAAACGAGAAGGCAGAAACCTTGAGACACTCGGTAGGTTGACCTATTTCCGACCGTTTATGACTTTTTTTTCCCCCCTCTCTCTGGGATAGTATAAAAATGATAGAGTATTTGTTTTCCTGTGATTTCAGGCTCAGGACTTCAAGAAAATTGGGGGACAAATTAAAGAAAAATGTGGTATCAGAATATGAAAATAAAGCTTGTAGTTCTTGGAATTCTTCTACTCCTGGTTCTTGTTATCTGGCTTTCGATTTGTCGGGTTTAACTGTGCCAACTAGAAAGAAACTCTTCGGTTATATCAAGAAGAGTATGCTTACTTCGAACCCTTCATTCTATATTCTTTTGATGTTATTTCTCACTTGGTTATTTTGGAATCATACGAACAATTTTATTATTTATATTTGAAGAAAAAATTATAAATATGTATAAATATTTAAGTTTTAGTTAAAGGGTTGTTATGTTCTGATGTGCATAATACTATTATATGTGCATTGTTTGCTATATATATGAACTTTGCCAGTGACAACTTCAGAATATTAGAATGCATTGTGTCCCTAGTTTTTTTGGCTCAAGTTTAATGCATTTGTATAAACTAGTTTTAAAGTCATTTCCGTCCCAAAATAATTACAAAAATTTGCTCACAAAATCATAGGTGTAATAATTTTATTTGTGTTTTTAATTATAGTGTAGCAAGTCTATTATCGATGCAACCAATAATATATCGCCAACTCATTTTGTAAGCAAGATTTTGTGATTTTCGTTTGTGCCCTAGCATTGCTCTTCTTAAAATATATGTAAAATGTACGATAGAACTATTTTTCCTGACAGAGGGAGTAACTAATAGTATTTGAATCAATCACAATTTTTTAAAATTCCATCCACAAACTCTTTAACTACATAACTCAGATAGCCCTATCGCTCCAAACATGTAGTTCCTGTTTTCTTACTCCCTCCGTCCCGAAATGCATTTCCAAAAAATTCAAATATACTCTTGATCAAGAGTAAATTTGGACATTTTGGACATTAATTTCGGGACATCCATTTTGGGACAGAGGAAGTACTTCCAAAGAAAATTTAGTAACAGCACACTCAGCTTTCTTTTCAATAGAGTAGCTAGTAACTGAAGACACATAACCAATACTAGATTGGCCTCTATAATCAGATGTGAACTGGGTATCTTTGTCAAACCATAACCTTCCTTTCCTCTCAGAAGATCCGTGCTCCATAGCCTCTCTCTCTCTCTCTCTCTCCCCCCCAGTCCGTACTCATTATTAAAGATGATTTTTGTTCAAGAAGGCTATTGGGCAGAGAAAAAGAAACCCAGAAGGAAATAGGAGTGCGCACTCGTGCAATCAAAACTGAATGAGCACTTCAGATATAACTTGCAGTAAATAACTATCATTAGACTAACTCAATCACTCATCCCCTACAAAGTACATATAGACTAACATATCAAGAAATCCGAAAAAGTTAAACGGGATTACGCCAAAAACTTCATTCATAACATCAAAAATAATTATCATAACTTCTCCATATGAAATATGGGAGAACAAGTGAATTCAAAACCAAGCGTTTACGGAAACTTAAAATTAATCCCTAAACCAACTTACCAAAACCACTCAAATGATCAAACTTTGCCTTTCGAAGATCATCTCCACATGGCCTTGAATGCTCCCCAATGCAAAACAACATTTCAATTGGGATCCATCTTCCTACAATCCTGCATCAACTTTGCAGTAATCCCATTACCAAACAGCTCAAAGATCATCCTCTGTTCTCAAATACTCCCCAATATCAGCCTGATGCAAAACCACATTCCCATTAGGATCCATCTTCCTACAATCCTGAGTCGATTTTGCAGCGATCCCAAACCCTAAAGGCAAATCGGACATCGAAAACACCACAACCCCATCACCCTCCACAATCCCCTCAGTAATCCTCCCCAACCCACCTTTCAAAACATTGTTCCCGTACAAAAACGACATCTCCGATGTGGGTTTCAACCAAACCTTGTGCTTAGCATTTGCACCGAGCAA